>JASDQU010242127.1:41135-51593 GCA_032191745.1 Picea mariana
CCATTTTGGTGAATATTGTATTATTATTTATGTTCTTCATTTTCATACATGCTTTTACATATACATGAGCATATCATGGAAAATATACCCACCACATTGCAAACCTATCCCGCCACTTGAACTCTTATGCATTCACTAGTTGCGTCTTGGCCTTGGGATCTACACTGGGAATATTTACAATGAATTTACATGTTTACAAAATGGGATGGTTATATCTCATCCCACATGAATCGATTCTCACCACATAAATAATATGTGATTTATTGCATTAGAATTTAGGGGTCAAAATTGGGAAATTACATTCCCCTTCCCCAAGTTGAAATATCACCATCCTTGATGTTATATTCCTTCCAACAATAAGGGCATGTTTCCATGTCTATGTTCTTTAGCTACATCCATGTTTCTATCTTTTTCATTGTTTCTTGCACTTGGTGGCTACATGGACAACATTTTCCCAAAATTACTTTCACTACCTTGAGATTTTTCGAGGCCTTATAATTTCAACATATACCTATAACAATAATCAAGGTAAACATGCATATCCTAACCATTTATATGCAACAATTATTCCCTCCATATGAATTTTAATTTATAACTAAATCACATATATTCATAACACAAGATAAAGTATGCAAATCATCCCAATACTTATCTATATGAGTATATATCTTCTTCTTCACATTGTAGGATAAATCCACAATTGAAGATCTAATTATGAGTAGGAAATACTACACCAGTTAATTGAAAAAGAAAGAGAGGAGAGAGAAAAATAGAATCAATCTTCACATGTAAGAGACTAAGAAACCAACTCAAATCACATTGTATTAATCCTTGATCATGAGTACAATATATAGAACTCTCCACAAGAGGAGTAATGCACACTAAGTTAGGGTTTCCATGTGCATGCTCAAGTAAAAACACAAATAAACTCTCTCTTAGTATTAGTTGACAAGCCATAAATGGAGTTAGTCATGCATAACTGAGAACTCATTCATACAACTCATTAATGTATAAATATACTCCATGACTAATAATCAAATTGAATACTTAAGGAGAAGTGTGCAATGATATAGGAGAATAATATTCTCACTCACATGTTCTCTCTAGCCATGAAATATGAATTATCTCCTAAAATCAAATAATGAAGCATTGTTTCTCCTAGAAAATAGGAATTTTTCTAATGGTGGTTTATAAGCCCATGGAATTTGTCTAATGTTTCTTGAAAAAGAAGAAGAATGCTCATATGTTTAGTTGCTAAGATGATGTTTCCCTCACTCCTAGAATGTCCCTTGATGAAACAAAATCATTTTTAGTGAAAGGCTTGGTGAAGATGTCTTCCACCTTCTCTGAAGATGGACTTAAGTACATATCCATGACTCCATCTTGAATCTTCCCTTTATTAAAGTGCATAAGAAACTATATTTTCTTGGCTCGCTACCTATGAACTAGGGTATCTACACAAATTGAGAGTACTCTGATTATCACACCATATAATTGTCGGACGATGAAAATTAACTCCCAACTTTATAAGAAAGTGATACAACTAGATATCCTAAGTAGTAACATTCACTGCACCCCTGTTCTCTGCCTCTGCTGATGATAAAACAATTATTGATTGCTTCTTTCTTTACCATCATATAGGTCTTGATCTAAGGTAGAGGAAATATATTGCAGTGGAGTTCTGATCAGTGTTATCTCCTACTCAATGTAAGTCTGTGTAACCAATAGGATATAAGGAAGATATTTCAGCATAGCAGATACCAAAGTTGGTAGTCCCCTTGACATATCTGAGAATACTCTTTGTTTCCTTCCAGTGAAGCTCATGTGGCTCATGTATGTACCTGAAAATTGATATGATTCCATAAGATATGTTCGGTTAAGAGTGTGTAAGGTATATAATACTTCCCACCAACTTTCAATATCTAGTACAATCAACCAAAGGTGATGCAACAACATCCTCTAGTCTAACCCCTCACTGAAAGGGTTTTGGATCTAGCTTGAAACCTATCATATGAAACCTATAAAATAGATCTATGACAGACTTGGACTGAGACATCTTGATTCCTAAACCATTCTATCTAATTCTAAGACCAAAAAATTAATACAACCGTCCCATATATGCCATAGAAAACCTGTCATGAAAAACAATCTTCACTACAACAATGAATAAGGTTTAGTTCACTGTGATGAGTAAATCATATACATATAGAACTATCAGTAGAAGGGAATATTATTTCCTCATTATATACACATTATTATGTAATCTACATCTAATAAAACTTCCAGAGAGAAGAGAAGAGTCCATTTTAGCATACCATGCCCGAGGTGCTTTCTTAAGTCCGTACAGTGACTTCATCAACCTGAAAACTAATGTTGGACCCGAAACAAATCCCTCTGGATTCTCCATATATATCTCCTCATTAATATCTCCATTTAATAATGAATTTTTGACATCCATATGGTGTACCTCTCACTTTCTAACTACTACAATAGCTAGAGAAAACTGAATGGAATTAGTCTTGGAAACTAACACAAAAGTCTCCTCATAGTCAATGCCTTGTACCTATGAGAAACCTTTAACTAATAAACAACACTTGTACATTATAATTTATCCATCAACATCCTTATTTGTATTGAAAATCCACTTACATCTAACAAGCTTCATGTTGGAAGGTAGAGGAACCAACTCTCATGTGATGTTCTCCATCAGGGAATTGTACTCCTCTTTCATAGTTTCCTTGAAATGGGGGTTTCCTTCATACTATGCATAAGAATAATGATATTATATAAGTTCCATATAAAAATAAATAGACAGGAAAGGTTATGGGGTAGTAAGAGCTTGCAGAGGCTTGAAAAACTAATATTTGGTTCTTCGTGGATCAACGAGCTCACCCACTACTTGAAGAGTCTGGTGTGCCCATCATGGTAGATGCTCTCAACCAAAAAATTATTTATGATAATTATAAATATGAGAGATATATATTCAGATATATGATTATAAATCTTATCGGAATAAGTCTCATGAAGTTATGAAACTAGTGGCAGTGGAGATGGAGGTGTGGATTACTCTAGAAGTACCTGTGAAGGACCCTCTTCAAACTTAAAACTCCTATGAATTAATAATGTATTTGAATTATTATCTATAAACATGGAATATTAATCAACATGTGTTATAAGAGACATGCAATCAGATTTATGAGTAAATTGAGATAAGGTGTGCAACCTAGAATGGTGATTAACGTCACCAACAACAATTTTTTAACCATCTGACAAGTCAGAAATAATAACATTCAAAGTGAAATCCACCTTCTTCCTTGATCTTGAATAAGTGATTTCATATATGGAGAGGAGATTCACCGAAATTTTTGGAACATGAATTACATCCTAAAAGCATCCATGGTCTATATCAACTCTACCACAATCAAACACCTTAGCAAGAGAATCATCTCCCATGAAGATCAGTGGTCTAGAACAAGTATCCAAGTATAATAAAAGTGTATCCGATGAGGCCATGTGATGGGTAGCCCCTAAATCAAGAACCTAATAATTAGGAGAATATGAAATAATAAGTAAAGCATGACCATTACCTCTTCCATATGATGTCCTATCCATTGGCTTCTTCCTTGCATTATTCAAAATACAATTCTCAAGGTGTTTTTGGTCAAGTGATTGTGCCATGATATCTATGGTATTTTTCATGCAATAATTATCAGGATGGAACCCCCTGTTATAGTAGGAACTCTTAGTCTTCTCCTTCTTGCTCTTTGATTCTTTACAACTTGAACTCTCATCTGTGGATTTTTTTTACCTTCCTTCTTTTTCTCTTGGTGCTTCTTACTCTTGTTCTTATCCTTATTCTTCTTTGAACTTCCTTAAGTTGTAAGTGAATGGGGATTTGAACTCTTGAGAATTTCTATATAGATTAATTTTGTCTACTCATGGATAAGTGATTCGATGAACTCATTTAAGGATGGCATATTCCATGTAGACCCCATAACTAACCTCGTAGTATGAAAATAAGAAGTGTAGACATAATACTCTGGACCTAGTTTGGTTAGAATTGAAAAGATTAATTTTTCATATTTATTATCAATTCCATGAGCCCTAACATATGAAATCAAAGTTTTAAACTTACAGAAGTAGTCATGCAGGGTCTCAAAATATCTTGGATTCAATTCATGTAGATCATTCTCCAGCTAATGACCTCTTAGGTTTTCTTTCTTTCCTAGAAAATCCTTCAAATTTTTCCAAACATCATTAGGAGTATTTCAAGTATCAATATGGAAGAGGATATCCAGATATATGCTCAAGAACAATTCTTGTAAGCTTCATCCATTCAATTGAAGAATTTTTCTTTCTCTATGGTTGAAGTAGGTTCTTCCTTAATCCCCATGGTGACCATATACAATTGTTTTTGTGAAGTAGAATCTTTATATTGGGCTTCCACTCAAAGTATTTGAAGGGTGTCAAGATCACTAAAGAAGATGGATAATCCATAGTTCTCTTTGGGATTTCTAATATGATATGTAAACCTGCAATAAAAGTGAATTCTCCTTCACAATAATATATGTGATACCAAGTAGGATTAAACTACACACTAAGATTTAATTGTGAATAGGAAATACTACAGTACTTAATTGCAAAAGAAAGAGAGGGGAAATAAAAATAGAATCAATCTTCACACATAAGAGACTAAGAAACAAACTCAAATCACATTGTATTAATCATTTATCATGATTACAATATATAGAACTCTCCACAAGAGGAGTAATGCACACTAGGTTATGGTTTCCATGTGCATGATCAAGTAAAAACAAAAATAAACTCCCTCTTAGTATAAGTTAACTGGCCATAAATGGAGTTAGCCATGCACAAGTGAGAACTCATACATACAACTCATGCATGTATAACTAGATTCCATGACTAATAATAGAACTTAATACTTAAGGCTAAGTGTGCACTTATCTAGGAGAATAATATTCTCACTCAAGTGCACTCTATAGCCATGAAATAGGAATTATCTCCTAAAATAAAGGAATGAAGTGCACTTCCTCCTAGAAGATAGGAATTTTCCTAATGGTGGTTTATGAACCCATGGTTTTGGAAACCCATGGTATTACAAATAGTCAACCACTGAATAAAAATGGGCCTTCTATAAATAGACATGTTATAAATAGAAGTCCTCCTGAGAAAGTGGAAAAATGGAAAAATTAGTATGCCACTAATTATGTATTTGAGCATGTACCTGAACATACATAGCTTTCATAAGGAGGATTCAACTCACTATATTTTTTGACACTCCCAAAATAGACAATGTCTTCATGATTCCATCTAATACACAACATGAATCTCTCAAAACATATTCATTCATGTTTCATTTTCCTTGCAACACTCACCCTTCCAGACTCAAGCATAACCTTCAATATGGAATTATACTCATTTCCATATCCAAGACAATTCTACCCACATTCTATCCTCTTTGAAAAAACTTTAAATCAACCACAAAAACTGTGAGTATTCATGTATATATTATCTTCATTATAGTATTCAAAACAACCCATGAAATGTTGTCAAAAGTATAACACACCAATATTTTAGTCATTTTTAGTTGTCAAAAATATTGTCCACTATATATGCATTACCGACACAACAAGAATTCACACAATGAAAATAAATACATGTGCCAATATTCATGGATGGACAATCACAACTTGCACATTTACAAAATCTACTTATACACATTCACTCAATGCATCCTTGCATTGGTTCAAGAGTACAATAATGCCAACTCATATGAGCTACCATGATAAGTTGGAGGGTTGAAACAAAACCTATACACATCACCCAACCATGTCCCCAAGACTTGTTTAGTCATATAGACACATTCCTCTTCAACCCAAACACAACACTAGGAATTCCCTTTTTCTTTGTTAAATAGTCCCTTAGGTGTAATAGAAGACCTTTCCTTTCTCTCCTCAATCGTCCCTTTGGAAACTTTTCCTCCTCTTATGGTGCTCCGAGTGTTGGGAATAAGATTATACTCCATGATACCAACATAAATAGGGAGAGAATTGGACACTTGTTGAGTTTTATATCCTTTCTCAAATCCAAAAATACATGGCCTCACACATGGTGATGGAACATAGAATCCATTCCACAAACATGAGTATAATACCCATTCTTTGTAGTTATTAACTCCTAACCAACTTGAACATGACATACTAACTCATGAATGCATCAAAAGGCTCTAAAAGTATTTAGAGACATCAGGATTCCTTGTTTTAGCTCACTTGGGTATCAATCACATGAATTCATTCAAATGACATCATAAATGTATAAATGATGATATCAAACATGACTAAACAAATTCTTACCTAGTTCTCTTCATCATCCATGCAATATCGGTATGACCAATTTCTTATATGTATGGTTTCCATCAACAACTTTGATGTTACCTAATCAATCGGTGCCTCATGGGAACTCAGATGATCCCTACGACAAATTCATAACAATTTATCTCCTTGTCCACTTTCCTCCTCTTATAGCTTACTATCATAGGTAGTTGCATCATTAACATCTTCCACCATTATTGGCCATACAACAAATGAGAAACCACATTAAGTCCTCATTCCATGCTCATTGCATATGTATAGTATACCAATTTTAGTTAGTATGAAAACATCACATATATTCTCAAACATAACTATATGCACTCTACCACATATGATTTATTAATATGCCTACCAGTACATATTCATTCTATCTATTCTACTCTCTTGCATACTTGGCATTCTCATGCCTAGAAAAATATAAACAATGTAGCAAGAGAAGAATGCATAAATTCTCCCTTCCATTTCCTTTGCATAGCATGGAATTCCACAACATAGATAATCAACTTCATGGAATTTCTACCAACAACAACATAACATATCATTAGTTGTTATATTCTAACCAAAGTAATAATACTTAATTCATACTAATAAGCTATACTTTCTACTTCAATGGCACACAACTCTACTCTACAAAAACAATTAAGTTTAGGGTTAGAAATTCTCCCTCATTTCCAAATATAGGGTAGTTAATGCTTACTTTTCTACTCCTACCATTGATCGAGTTGATAAAATTGCAATTTTCCAATAAACAAAAAAAATATAATCATCATTAAAATAAGGAAATGTAAGGAAATGAAAGTAGTTTCTAGTTTGTCTTTTTTAATAGAAGAAATAGAAATGTGAAAAATGCTAAACATTCTATGAAGGTAGCTTTTAATATTTTTTCTTAGAAATATGAAGAACCATAAACATTTTATTTGAATTTTTATTAAATATTTGTTAAAAATATATTTTTAAATTATTCAAATCTTTATTTTTATGTAAAATTAGATTCAATACTTTTAATACTCTTATTGTAATTTTGTTGTGCAATATTAACAATTAGTATATGAAATTTCATCAATATAAAATGATTTTCGCTATATTTCAAACAAAATATATTGATTTTATTTTTTGTTATTTTGAGTCGTCAAGCGAAAACATCAAATTTATAAATACAACTACAATAAAATATAAATATTTCATTATTATATTATTATAGTTTTTTTTTTGGATTAACCAAAAAATATATAAAATATAGTAAGATGTACTTAATGTTGTTTGTCATAAAATATAGTAAGTTGTACTTAATGTTGTCTATTATAAAATATAGTAAGATGTACTTAATGTTGTTTGTTATTAAATATATACATGAGATTACATATTTTGAGTGTCGTGGGGTTTTTAAGGGCATTGAATCTATTCATGCATTCAAAAACACAATTTGTTTTACTTTCCGAAATTATCACCGAAAAACGACAATATAATTGTTGGTGAAATCACAATTTTACAATGCTTAAATCGTGTTTTTGAAAGCATAAGTAAATTTAGTGCCCTAAAAAACCCTATGGAACTTGGAATATGTAATCTCAACCAATAAAATATGAAATTTTCTGAATTTCCGACCAGATTTTGGGAAAAACTTCTTGGAAAAAATACTTGTAAAAAGGTAAAAACGTAGAACATTTTTTCTATGTCATGAAAAAAGGAGTAGTCTCATTTTGACATTTCAATCATGGTAAAACATTAATTCTTCTTTCTAGTAGATAATGTGAGAAAGGGTTCATGGAGGATTTTTTATTACTATTAGAAAATCCACATTCTAGTTAATTTGTGAAGGTGGCTTATTTATTTTCTCATAAAAGTTGAAGGTTTCCCCTAATGAATTAAATGATATAGAGTTGCATCATAGCGACAACATTTGTAGAGTTAACAAATCTAGGAATATGATATCAAGATTATGCATGGATCCCTTTGTGATCCACCACTCCTTGGGAAGAATGGACTACTCATCCCTAGGAGTTAGGATTGATCTCAGTAGATCATCAATGTCATTTTAGGAATAATTTGAAGGTTTTTGACATCAAGAACATTGATATCAAGATCTATATGGGTCAATTCCAAATGCTAGTTATTTGTAGGACTAATACATTGTATTTTTTCATATTAGTGGTGTTGTTTTCTTGTGGTTGACTATGAGCTTCTTCAAATATGGTGTCCCATTCCTTCAAGCCTGTATGGAGAATAAAGAGTTTTTATGTTAGGTCACAATGCATCTACTAATAGTTCTCCTTGATTTCAAGGTAAGCAAGACACTAATGTTTAGAAATAACTTAAAATAAATCTCAATGTACTAATAAAAGGATGTTATGATGAGGGTTGAGGTAAAATCACTCCTTGTATCCCACGCCAATTTGGAGTATTTAAAAAGGGAATTAATTGGTCATTTCCATGCTAAGTGATATAATGAAAAGATACTTATACAATGGACATCCAATCATTGGGTCAGTTTTCTACACTACTATTGAACTCTCACCATGGATCCTTCACGGTATAATGTATTTGTGTTCAATAGTGACAATGATAGGCTGAATGTCTCCAATAGTGGCCTATGAATTTGAGTCGAGAAATATACTCTATCTTTTTTTAATTGATCGCCATGTTTTTTCCTGCAAAAGTAAAAGGTTACCAATATACATGTGTTCGTTAAATTAGCCTTGATCCCTATTGATTTTTAGAAGGATGATATTTCTAGGATTATAGGTAACAAGCTAGGCATTTTCCTAAAAACATATTTTGATGCTATGAATTTTTTCAGTCAAGAAGTGATGAAAATTTATGTTAAAATGGATCTCATAGAGGGTCTATCAAAGGGTATTAGTCGGGTTCTAGGTCACAAGGACTTGTAAAAAAATTTGGACCACCAAAATAATGTTGAAAGATTGATTGTCATTGATGTCAACCCTTGAATAATTTCAGTACCCCCAATGGTATGGTTATGGAACCCGTAATTGATCAAGGAAAAAAGTCATGAAGAATGGTGTAAATGCAAGTAACTCACTCATGGATGAATATTCCTTGCCATGCCATTTTCGGTGATGGGTGGTATTCCTCCTTGTCATCATGTTTTCGGTGATAGGTGGTACACCATGTAGTTCCTCATGGCCGAGGATTTATTGCCTTGTGAAGTTATAAGCCCCAAAGAATCATTAAGGAGGACATAGTTGGTTACAAGTCCTTAATGAAAGGGTAAGTGGTTGTAACATGAAAGTTAAGAAGCCCCTAATTTTAAGGAAAAAGGTGACCCAAAAAAATTATAAATAAACCTCAAGGAGTCATTCAAAAGAACATTCACTCACTTATTCTATTGAATATCTTATAGTAAAATAGTGATCTATTGGCAAGTTTTGCGATGTTGAAATATGAGGTAGCGAAAAGTGAGAAGTGCGGGAGTTTCATGGTTTCATAGGAGAGAGAAGTTCATTGAGGAAACCCTAGTTTGGTTGAGCCATGTGGATTAGACCAATAGTGTCCCACGAGGCATCCCCATGGGTTTCTTAAGGCTCGTCATGCAAGGCCCCGCATGACAAGATGTATTAGTCTTGTGAGGACAAGAAAAATTTGGGGGTAATACTAGTACCAAGTCCCTAAAGTTAGAAGTAAGCCTATAGGTCACATATACTGTGTATCAGGGAATCTACAGAGGTATAGCCTATAGGTCACATCTACTGTGTATCAGGGAATCTACAGAGGTATCGGTATGCTTGTTGTATTTGGTTATGCTATGATGCATCCTTGAGGTATGTTTGGTTTGGCACATGATTGAGGTATATTTTGGCTACATAGTTGATAGAGGTATATTCTTGTATCTGGTTATGATATGACTATTATGGTTCAAATTTTAGATGTGGATGTATATTTAAGGTATACACTAGATGTATGGTGGCATATGCATGAGGTACATGCTTGGGTTATTTGAGGAACTTCATTGATGATATGGTTCAGGTCTATACATGATTGATGCTATGGTATATAGTGTTGATATTATATGTCATTGATGCTCTAGTACATGGCACATGATTAGATA
>JASDQU010242127.1:51643-70706 GCA_032191745.1 Picea mariana
CCAAATGCTCTGAAAATCCCCAATAATATAGATCGGGCTATGAGAATCCCGTGGGAGAAGTTTCGGGCTCAGATCTCAAGCAGATCTCCCTAGATCTGAGTTTTACTGAATCACAAGACATCCCCTATGGCTCCACGACGTCCCAATCTGCAGACAAATGTAGAATGATGATAAACCTCCAGAAAATCCCCCAAACTGATGGTCCTGCCCATGCAAACAAAACCCAACTGTCGGAATGACCCCAGGCCCTCAAGATAAGCTGAATCGAACCTCCCTCGATAAGCTGGCCCTGAGGCTAGAATGGTGTGGAGGAGTCTTTCATCCCCGAGACCAAGATGTGGAACAAGGTGAGTGGATATTTCACCACTGAGTTGATCACAAGGGTTTGTACAGCAAAACCCCCAAACTAAATGCTCAAGAGCAATAGCAAATGCTAATCCAAAACCAGAATGAATAATAGCTGCACCCCAGCCTCTTACTTATACTTTTCCTTCTAATTCTCTGTTGAGTTAGGTTAACTCCCAGGGTTAATATTATATTCTTCTGTTGAGTTATCTTTTACTCCTTTATCCTTTTCCTTTCTTAAGTCAACTTAAAAATATAACTTTTAACTTCTTGACTTTTCCCCCCTCAGTGTGAGACTATGACCTAGTGGGGGTGCCCAGGCCACTAAGTCTCCTCATCACCTCTCTAAGAGGTGGGGGACATTACAGAGAATAATATTCTCACTCACATGTGCTCTCTAGCCATGAAATATGAATTATCTTCTAAAATCAAATAATGAAGCGTTGTTTCTCCTAGAAAATAGGAATTTTTCTAATGGTGGTTTATAAGCCCATGGAATTTGTCTAATGTTTCTTAAAAAAGAAGAAGAATGCTAACATGTTTAGTTGCTAAGATGATGTTTCCCTCACTCCTAGAATGTCCCTTGATGAAAAAAACTCATTTTTGGTGAAAGGCTTGGTGAATATGTCTTCCACCTTCTCTGAAGATGGACTTAACTGCATATCCATGACTCCATCTTGAATCTTCCCTTTAATAAAGTGCATAAGAAACTATATTTTCTTGGCTCGCTACCTAGGAACTGGGGTATCTACACAAATTGAGAGTACTCTGATTATCACACCATACAATTGTCAGATGATGAAAATGAACTCCCAACTTTATAAGAAAGTGCTACAACTGAATATCCTAAGTAGTAACATTCACTGCACCCCTGTTCTCTGCCTCTGTTGATGATAAAACAATTGTTGATTGCTTCTTTCTTTACCATCATATAGGTCTTGATCCAAGGTAGAGGAAATATATTGAAGTGGAGTTCTTATCATTGTTATCTCCTGCTCAATGTAAGTCTGTGTAACCAATAGGATATAAGGAAGATATTTCAGCATAGCAGATACCAAAGTTGGTAGTCCCCTTGACATATATGAGAATACTCTTTGTTTCCTTCCAGTGAAGCTCATGTGGCTCATGTATGTACCTACAAATTGATATGATTCCATAAGAGATGTTCGGTTAAGAGTGTGTAAGGTAGATAATACTTCCCACGAATTTTCAATATCTAGTACAATCAACCAAAGGTGATGCAGCAACATCCTCTAGTCTAACCCCTCACTGAAAGGGTTTTGGATCTAGCTTTAAACCTATCATATGAAACCTATCAAATAGATCTATGACATACTTGGACTGAGACATCTTGATTCCTAAACCATTCTATCTAATTCCAAGACCAAAAAATTAATGCAACCGTCCCATATCTGTCATAGAAAACCTGTCATGAAAAACAGTCTTCACTACAACAATGAAGGAGGTTGAGTTCACTGTGATGAGTGAATCATATACATATAGAACTATCAGTAGAAGGGAATATTATTTCCTCATTATATACACATTATTATATAATCTACATCTAATAAAACATCCAGAGAGAAGAGAAGAGTCCATTTTAGCATACCATGCTCGAGGTGGTTTCTTAAGTCCATACAATGACTTCCTCAACCTGAAAACTAATGATGGAACCGAAACAAATCCCTTTGGATTCTCTATATATATCTCCTCATTAATATCTCCATTTAATAATGAATTTTTGACATCCATATGGTGTACCTCTCACTTTCTAACTACTATAGTAGCTAGAGCTAACCGAATGGAATTAGTCTTGCAAACTAACACAAAAGTCTCCTCATAGTCAATGCCTTGTACCTATGAGAAACCTTTAACTAATAAAAAATCCTTATACTTTATAATTTATCCATCAACATCCTTATTTGTATTGAAAATCCACTTACATCTAACAAGCTTCATGTTGGAAGGTAGAGGAACCAACTCTCATGTGATGTTCTCCATCAGGGAATTGTACTCCTCTTTCATAGTTGCCTTGAAATGGGGGTTTCCTTCATACTATGCATAATAATAAGGATATTATATAAGTTCCATGTAAAAATAAATAGATAGGAAAGGTTATGGGGTAGTAAGAGCTTGCAGAGGATCGAAAAACTAATATTTGGTTCTTCGTGGATCAGCGAGCTCACCCACTACTTGAAGAGTCTGGTGTGCCCATCATGGTAGATTCTCTCAACCAAAATATTATTTATGATAATTATAAATATGAGAGATATATATTCATAGATATGATTATAAATATTATCAGAATAATTCTCATGAAGTTATGCAACTAGTGGCAGTGGAGATGGAGGTGTGGACTACTCTGGAAGTACTTGTGAAGGACCCTGTTCAAACTTAAAACTCCTATGAATTAATAATGTATTTGAATTATTATCTAGAAACATGGAATATTAATCAACATGTGTTATAAGAGACATGCACTCATATTTATCAGTAAATTGAGATGAGGTGTGCAACCTAGAATGGTGATTAACCTCACCAACAACAATTTTTTAACCATCTGACAAGTCAGAAATAATAACATTCAAAGTGAAATCCACCTTCTTCCTTGATCCTGAATGAGTGATTTCATATATGGAGAGGAGATTCACTGAAATTTTTGGAGCATGAATTACATCCTAAAAGCATCCATGGTCTATATCAACTCTACCCCAATCAAACACCTTAGCAAGAGAATCATCTCCCATGAAGATCAGTGGTCTAGAACAAGTATCCAAGTATAATAAAAGTGTATCCAATGAGGCCATGTGATGGGTAGCCCCTAAATCAAGAACCTAAGAATTAGGAGAATATGAAATAATAAGTAAAGCATGACCATTACCTCTTCCATATGATGTCCTATCCATTGGCTTCTTCCTTGCATTATTCAAAATACAATTCTCGAGGTGTTTTTGCTAAAGTGATTGTGCCATGATATCTATGGTATTTTTCATGCAATAATTCTCAGGATGGAACCCCCTGTTATAGTAGGAACTCTTAGTCTTCTCCTTCTTGCTCTTTGATTCTTTACAAATTGAACTCTCATCTGTGGATTTTTTTTACCTTCCTTCTTTTTCTCTTGGTGCTTCTTACTCTTGTTCTTATGCTTATTCGTCTTTGAACTTCCTTAAGTTGTAAGTGAATGGTGATTTGCACTCTTGAGCAGCCATATATATATTAATTTTTTCTAATCATGGATAAGTGACTCGATGAACTCATTTAGGGATGGCATATTCCATGTAGACCCCATAACTAACCTCGTAGTATGAAAATAAGAAGTGTAGACATAATACTCTGGACCTAGTTTGGTTAGAATTGAAAAGATTAATTGTTCATATTTATTATCAATTCCATGAGCCCTAACATATGAAATCAAAGTTTTAAACTTACAGAAGTAGTCATGTAGGGTCTCACAATATCTTGGTTTCAATTCATGTAGATCATTCTCCAGCTAATGACCTCTTAGGTTTTCTTTCTTTCCTAGAAAATCCTTCAATTTTTTGCAAACATCATTAGGAGTCTTTCAAGTATCGATATGGAAGAGGATATCCAAATATATGCTCAAGAACAATTCCCGTAGGCTTCATCCATTCAGTTGAAGAATTTTTCTTTCTCTATGGTTGAAGTAGGTTCTTCCTCAATCCCCATGGTGACCATATACAATTTTTTTTGTGAAGTAGAAGCTCTATATTGGGCTTCCACTCAAAGTATTTGAAGGGTGTCAAGATCACTAAAGAAGATGGATAATCCATATTTCTCTTTGGTATTTCTAATATGATATGTAAACTTGCAATAAAAGTGAATTCTCCTTCACAATAATATATGTGATACCATGTAGGATTAAACCACACACTAAGATTTAATTGTGAGTAGGAAATACTACAGTAGTTAATTGCAAAAGAAAGAGAGGGGAAATAAAAATAGAATCAATTTTCACACATAAGAGACTAAGAAATAAACTCAAATCACATTGTATTAATCCTTTATCATGATTACAATATATAGAACTCTCCACAAGAGGAGTAATGCATGCTAGGTTATGGTTTCCATGTGCATGCTCAAGTAAAAACAAAAATAAACTCCCTCTTAGTATAAGTTATCTAGCCATAAATGGAGTTAGTTATACATAAATGGAGTTAGCCATGCACAAGTGAGAACTCATACATACAACTCATGCATGTATAACTAGATTCCATGACTAATAATAGAACTGAATACTTAAGGTTAAGTGTGCACTTATCTAGGAGAATAATATTCTCACTCAAGTGCACTCTATAGCCATGAAATAGGAATTATCTCCTAAAATAAAGGAACGAAGCGCTCTTCCTCCTAGAAGATAGGAATTTTTCTAATGGTGGTTTATGAACCCATGGTTTTGGAAACCCATGGTATTACAGATAGTCAACCACCGAATAAAGATGGACCTTCTATAAATAGACATGTTATAAATAGAAGTTCTCCTGAGAAAGTGGAAAAATGGAAAAATTAGTATGCCACTAATTATGTATTTGAGCATGTACCCGAACATACATAGCTTTCATAAGGAGGATTCAACTCACTATATTTTTTGACACTCCCAAAATAGACAATGTCTTCATGATTCCATCTAATACACAACATGAATCTCTCAAACCATATTCATTTATGTTTCATTTTCCTTGCAACACTCACCCTTCCAGACTCAAGCATCACCTTTAATATGGAATTATACTCATTTCCATATCCAAGACAATTCTACCCACATTCTATCCTCTTTGAAAAAAATTTAAATCAACCACAAAAACTGTGAGTATTCATGTATATATTATCTTCATTATAGTATTCAAAACAACCCATGAAATGTTGTCAAAATTATAACACACCAATATTTTAGTCATTTTTAGTTGTCTTAAATATTGTCCACTATATATGCATTACCGACACAACAAGAATTCACACAATGCAAATAAATACATGTGCCAATGTTCATGGATGCACAATCACAACTTGCACATTTACAAAATCTACTTATACACATTCACTCAATGCATCCTTGCATTGGTTCAAGAGTACAATAATGCCAACTCATATGAGCTACCATGATAAGTTGGAGGGTTGAACCAAAACCTATACACATCACCCACCCATGTCCCCAAGATTTGTTTAGTCATATAGACACATTCCTCTTCAACCCAAACACAACACTGGGAATTCCCTTTTTCTTTGTTAAATAGTCCCTTAGGTGTAATAAAAGACCTTTCCTTTCTCTCCTCAATCATCCCTTTGGAAACTTTTCCTCCTCTTATGGTGCTCCGAGTGTTGGGAATGAGATTATACTCCATGATACCAACATAAATAGGGAGAGCATTGGACACTTGTTGATTTTTATAGCCTTTCTCAAATCCAAAAATACATGGCCTCACACATGGTGATGGCACATAGAATCCATTCCACAAACATGAGTATAATACCCANTGTAGTTATTAACTCCTAACCAACTTTAACATGACATACTAACTCATGAATGCATCAAAAGGCTCTAAAAGTATTTAGAGACATCAAGATTCCTTGTTTTAGCTCACTTGGGTATCAATCACATGAATTCATTGAAATGACATCATAAATGTATAAATGATGATATCAAACATGACTAAACAAATTCTTGCCTAGTTCCCTTCATCATCCATGCAATACCGGTATGACCAATTTCTTATCTGTATGGTTTCCATCAACATCTTTGATGTTACCTAATCAATCGGTGCCTCATGGGAACTCAAATGATCCCTACAACAAATTGATAACAATTTATCTCCTTGTCCTCTTTCCTCCTCTTACGGTTTACTATCATAGTTAGTTGCATCATTAACATCTTCCACCATTATTGGCCATACAACAAATGAGAAACTACATTAAGTCCTCATGCCATGCTCATTGCATATGTATAGCATACCAATTTTAGTTAGTATGCAACATCACATATATTCTCAAACATAACTATATGCACTCTACCACATATGATTTATTAATATGCCTACTAGTACATATTCATTCTACCGATTCTACTCTCTTGCATTCTTAGCATTCTCATGCCTAGAAAAATATAAACAATGTAGCAAGAGAAGAATGCATAAATTCTCCCTTCCATTTCCTTTGCATAGCATGGAATTCCACAACATAGATAATCTACTTCATGGAATTTCTACCAACAACAACATAACATATCATTAGTTGTTATATTCTAACCAAAGTAATAATACTTAATTCATACTAATAATCTATACTTTCTACTTCAATGGCACACAACTCTACTCTACAAAAACAAGTAAGTTTAGGGTTAGAAGTTCTCCCTCATTTCCAACTATAGGGTAGTTAATGCTCACTTTTCTACTACTACCATTGATCGAGTTGATAAAATTGCAATTTTCCAATAAACAAAAAAAATATAATCATCATTAAAATAAGGAAATGTAAGGAAATGAAAGTAGTTTCTAGTTTTTCTTTTTTAATAGAAGAAATAGAAATGTGAAAAATGCTAAACATTTTATGAAGGTAGTTTTTAATATTTTTTCTTAAAAGAAAATAGAAGTTTTTAATATTTTTTCTTAGAAATATGAAGAACCATAAACATTTTACTTGAATTTTTATTAAATATTTGTTAAAAATATATTTTTAAATTATTCAAATCTTTATTTTTATGTAAAATTAGATTCAATACCTTTTAATACTCTTATTGTAATTTGGTTGTGCAATATTAACAATTAGTATATGAAATTTCATCAATATAAAATGATTTTTTCTATATTTCAAGCAAAAAAATATTGATTTTATTTTTTGTTATTTTGAGTCGTCAAGCGAAAACATCAAATTTATAAATACAACTGCAATAAAATATAAATCTTGCATTGCTATATTATTATAGTTTTTGTTTTGGATTAACCAAAAAATATATAAAATATAGTAAGATGTACTTAATGTTGTTTGTCATAAAATATAGTAAGTTGTACTTAATGTTGTCTGTTATAAAATATAGTAATATGTACTTAATGTTGTTTGTTATTAAATATATACATGAGATTACATATTTTGAGTTTTGTGGGGTTTTTAAGGGCATTGAATCTATTTATGCATTCAAAAATACATTTTTTTTACTTTCCGAAATTATCACCGGAATATGACAATACAATTGTTGGTGAAATCACAATTTTACAATGCTTAAATCGCGTTTTTGAAAGTATAAGTAAATTTAGTGCCCTAAAAAACCCTATGGAACCTGGAATATGTAATCTAAACCAATAAAATATGAAATTTTCTGAATTTCCGACCAGATTTTGGGAAAAACTTGTTGGAAAAAATACTTGTAAAAAGGTAAAAACGTAGAACATTTTGTCTATGTCATGAAAAAAGGAGTAGCCTCATTTTGACATTTCAATCATGGTAAAACATTAATTCTTGTTTCTAGTAGCTAATGTGAGCAAGGGTTCATGGAGGATTATTTATTACTATTAGAAAATCCACATTCTAGTTAATTTGTGAAGGTGGCTTATTTGTTTTCTCATAAAAGTTGAAGGTTTCCCCTAATGAATTAAATGATATAGAGTTGCATCATAGCGACAACATTTATAGAGTTAACAAATCTAGGAATATGATATCAATATTACGCATGGATCCCTTTGTGATCCACCACTCCTTGGGAAGAATGGCCTACCAATCCCTAGGAGTTAGGATTGATCTCAGTAGATCATCAATGTCATTTCAAGAATAATTTGAAGGTTTTTGACATCAACAACATTGATATCAAGATCAATATGGGTCAATTCCAAATGCTAGTTATTTGTAGGACTAATACATTGTATTTTTTCATATAAGTGGTGTTGTTTTCTTGTGGTCTACTATGAGCTTCTTCAAATATGGTGTCCCATTCCTTCAAGCCTGTATAGAAAATCAAGATTTTTTATTTCAGGTCACAATGCATCTACTAATAGTTTCCCTTGATTTCAAGGTAAGCAAGACACTAATGTTTAGAAATAACTGAAAATAAATCTCAATGTACTAATAAAAAGGATATTATGATGAGGGTTGAGGTAAAATCACTCCTTGTATCCCATGCCAATTTGGAGTATTTAAAAAGGGAATTAATTGGTGATTTCCATGCTAAGTGATATAATGAAAAGATACTTATACAATGGACATCCCATCATTGGGTCAGTTTTCTACACTACTATTGAACTCTCACCATGGATCCTTCATGGTATAATGTATTTGTGTTCAATAGTGACAATGATAGGCTGAATGTCTCCAATAGTGGCCTATGAATTTGAGTTGACAATTATACTCTATCTTTTTTTAATTGATCGCCATGTTTTTTCCTGCAAAAGTAAAAGGTTACCAATATACACGTGTTGGTTAAATTAGCCTTAATCCCTATTGATTTTTAGAAGGATGATATTTCTAGGATTATAGGTAACAAGCTAGGCATTTTCCTAAAAACATATTTTGATGCTATGAATTTTTCCAGTCAAAAAGTGATGAAAATTTATGTCAAAATGTATCTCATAGAGGGTGTATCAAAGGGTATCAGTCGGGTTCTGGGTCACAAGGACTTGTAAAAAAAATTGGACCACCAAAATAATGTTGAAAGATTGATTGTCATTGATGTCAACCCTTGAATAATTTCAATACCCCCAATGGTATGGTTATGGAACCTGTAATTGATCAAGGAAAAAGGTCACGAAGAATGGTGTAAATGCAAGTAACTCACTCATGGATGAATATTCCTTGCCATGCCATTTTTGGTGATGGGTGGTATTCCTCCTCGTCATCTTGTTTTTAGTGATAGGTGGTACACCACGTAGTTCCTCATGGCTGAGGAGTTATAGCATTGTGAAGTTATAAGCCCCGAAGAATCATTAAGGAGGACATAGTTGGTTACAAGTACTTAATGAAAGGGTAAGTGGTTGTAACATGAAAGTTAAGAAGCCCCTAATTTTGAGAAAATAGGTGACCCAAAAAAAGTATAAATAAACCTCAAGGAGTCATTCAAAAGCACATTCACTCACTTATTCTATTGAATATCTTCTAGTGAAATAGAGATCTATTGGCAAGGTTTGCGATGTTGAAATATGAGGTAGCAAAAAGTGAGAAGTGCGGGAGTTTCATGGTTTCATATGAGAGAGAAGTTCATTGAGGAAACCCTAGTTTGGCTAATCCATGCGGATTAGACCACTAGTGTCCCACAAGGCATCCCCATGGGTTTCTTAAGGCTTGTCATGTGAGGCCCCGCATGACAAGATGTCTTAGTCTCGTGAGGACAAGAAAAATTTGGGGGTAATACTAGTACCAAGTCCCTAAAGTTAGAAGTAATCCTATAGGTCACATCTACTATGTATCAAGGAATCTACAAAGGTATTGGTATGCTTGTTGTATTCGGTTATGCTATGATGAAACCTTGAGGTATGTTTGGTTTGGCACATGATTGAGGTATATTTTGGCTACATGGTTGATAGAGGTATATTCTTGTATCTGGTTATGATATGACTATTATGGTTCAAATTTTAGATGTGGATGTATATTTAAGGTATACACTTGATGTATGGTGGCATATGCATGAGGTACATGCTTGGGTTATTTGAGGAACTTCATTGATGATATGGTTCGGGTCTATACATGATTGATGCTATGGTATATAGTGCTGATATTATATGTCATTGATGCTCTAGTACATGGCACATGATTAGATACTCATCATTGATGCTTTGGTATCTACATTTGGCATATCTCATGGTTTATACATTTATGCATATGTTGGTACAAAGTTGATGGATGATATGGTACAGGTTTTGGTATAGCACAGGTTGATGGTATAATGAAAGTTACAAACCATATATATATATATATATATATATATAATATTTATAAATTTGTTATTCATTGCTTATTCAAATGTACAACAATGTGTATAAATACATGTACATGTATTTTTGTCTAAAAATACACGACTTTACATTGAAAGTAATAATTATTACATTAATTATTAAATTAATAATTAATGGCATTGTAATATAAACAAGGTATATTACAAGTCATCCATTCTAAAAATAAGCTTCGTCCTCGAAGCATAGGTAATAAAGAATCATGTTTCCAGGTCATTAGGTATGTTATCACATATAGTTGTCAAGGGCAGAAAATTATCTAAGTTCATGGCCTGCACAAAAAATGTCAAAGCGCAACATTCAGAGAAGTCCATTTCGGGCTCGAAACGCAAGCAATAAGCAAGATCAGCTTCAACGACGAACATTCCTGAGTATATCAGATCGATGGTTTGTAGTAATCAAGGGTTCGAAATATTGTTAAAGTTGTTTGTCAAAGGTCCGAAGTCCTGAAACCCGAAGTGAGCATGAGCCATTCGTTCTTAAGGGGGACAGGTGGCAGTCGATCCAAGCATTCGGGGAAATGAGCTTTGGGAGTTTTGAAGTGAGAAGTGCATAAAACTTCTGAAGAGCCGAAGCCCGAACTCCTGAAGCAATCATGGACCATTGATCTCAAAATCAGTAGGGAGTCGTTGATCTTAGTGGTAGTGCCTCTCAAAGTCCCGAAGGCCCATAGCGTCGAAGTGCTCGAAGTCCAAAATGCCTGAAGCACTGAAGTGCTCGAAGTCCTGAAGCACCCGAAGTCCCGAAGACCTGAAGCCTGAAGGCCCAGAGTAAGTCTCAGCCATACGATTCAAATGGACACGCAACAACATATCTAGGGCTCTGGAGGAAAGTGAAGGGGAAAAAGCGAGATTTGAGATTTGATTTTCCCGAAACCCGGAGACCCTAAGGGATCTTAGCTGTTGATCCAGGATCCATGCGTTGCCATATCCTTAGCTCCAGGTAAAAGTGCATGGAATAGGATGAGGTTTGAGATTTGATTTTCCCAGAGTCTAGAGACTCGAAGGAGATCTAAGCCCTTGATTTAAGAGGATATGTGGCAGTTATCAGTATGGACATCTGGTGCACTTGTCGGTTGTGACACATGGCACCTATTTGGTAGTGACACATGGCACTCAGTCTAGGTAGCCTTGGGGATATCATTCGCTTCTTTTTTAATGACACATGTCACTTCTCTTTCGTAACACATCAGCATAGCAACAACAGGTCATCCTCCAGGAGGTGTTATTGTTCAATGTCGGGAGTAGCATCCCCCTCCCCCAGGGCATAGTTTGGCGGATTATAAATTTGGCAGGAAGTTAAGCTTCGCAGTAGCACTAAATATAGCTGTAATATCCCTAAGGCCGAACCCAATTGTAAATGTAAATGAAAATGTACTTAAGCTGGTGAGCTATCTGACATCATTTTGTATGCACCTTTCATGGCATAGTGCGTGCATGTACTGTGTAGTGAAATGATGAAGTGTACACATTCTAGGATACTGGGCACAACATCTTAAGTGTGCATGATTGTGAGGCCAGTGAGCCTTTTGTGTATATGCTATGTTTTATAGGCTGGTGAGCTAGTTATTATAAGCTAGGATGCTTATGTTTTGATTAGGCCGGAGAACCTAGATGTTAAAGGCCAGTGCTCCTGTTTTCATACATGTCTCATATTTAATATAAAATACATCATTGGGAATACTGACCACAATAAAAGAGATTGGGGACTAAACTCCACTAGTTATGGAAAGGGAGGGGTTAAGTTAAGGAAAGGGTCTAAGCTAGGGAGCTTAAGCCAAAAAGGAATATTACATTAATATTTCTTAAATATGAAGTATGGATAATTATTTTATCCTAAGTTCTAAAGTTGGGGACAAGTGGGCCAAAGTAGCTCCCAACATAACAAGTGTCAAGTTGGGAGCATGCATACATATTGTTGGGACTTAGTTCATTTTCCCATCTTTTCCATCATTCTCCCCATCATTCCTTCCTTTATTCAGTCATCCAGTTAATCATCCATGAGCATGCACACACCCATTGAGCTATCTTTCGTATCTTCATGACTATACCTGAACCTGTATCCATAGACATTTTGTGTTTGTGTCATTAGTTAGCTTGGGACATGGACTGAAGAAGTAGGTTGTCAGGCCCATGGGATATTAAAGAGGTGGGTTGTTAAGCGCATGAGAAATTCTGTGGGTGAGAGAATTGTTGGGGATTGATTTCCTAAAGGTGATGAACTGCAACTACAGTGCTTTGAGACTTCCTGTCTGTCCCATGGGGAAAACTGAAGGATTGTTCAGAAGAGAAGGGGCACACTTTATGGGTGGGACAAACATGTGGGGAATGCGGGACTATAGGCTATTAGTTTGAGTTGGAACCTTAGACAGAGTCTTTCCTGTTGTCTATGAGCCTTTAGCCTGGTTAGGAATCCCTTTACCTGGGTGGAGTTTAGTCCCAGCTAGGGGGTGTCTCACTGTTGAGAGTGATAAACAGTGTGGTCTTAGGCTGGGAGGTTCGTGGAAGGTCTGCACACAGTTGGTGACATTCTTACCAAGATAAGTGCCAATTGTGTGATAAAATTACATGCTGCATTGTTATTTACGTGTTTATTCTTATGGGTTATCATTTGTGCAGATATAACTGTGTTTATTTTTATGGGTATTTTCCGTATATGCTGCATGACTATGTTTGTTGTTATTTCAATGTGAATCCATTTATTTACAGATGTATTTTTATGTCTACGTTTTATAAATATAATGCTTCTGCAAGAGTTCTGTGTGTATATATTTTAATTGCATGTAGTTCATAAAATTTATGTGGCATAGCTCAGTTGGATGCTGGGTATTTTACATTATGTTCCATAGAGAGAACAGTAAGAGTTCTTTGGCGTAGCGTGGCCCGACATGGATGGTCGAGGACATTACAATATGGTATCAGAGCTTTAGTTTCAACATTGAGCCTAGATGGGCCGAGAAATTTTAGTTGAAGCGAAATGTCACAGAGAATTTATTTCGAAGTGGCCAAATTTTAGTTTGTAGAGCATCCATGGTAAAAAGTAACAGCAACTGGGAAAAATTGGGGAAAAGCCCCAATTTTTGTTGTTAAATTCATGAGAAAAAGGAGAAATTCGGCCAATTGATGAGATATTCCCGATTTAATATCTATTCTAGAAAATTTGAATCTAGAATTGGTCGAATTTGAAGTTATAGTGAATCCATGACAAATGGAGCGAGTTTAGTGGTTAAAATTCTCAATTCGCGAATTGATTTTAGATAAATTCATTCCAGAAATGTCAACCCACAACGATTTTTTGTTTCATAAGTTGAACTAGTGTTATCAAGGTGAAATGGAACAAATTTCATGGTTGCATAATGTCTATGGTAAATTGGGGAAAAAGTTAAGCAAATGCCCCAATTTCTGCAGCAGAATTCACAAGGAATTGATGTGCACAGGTCGGTGCACTAAAAATGCATGATGCGCAGTGAAAATCTTATGATAGGTAAAATTTGGCACTACGCGACAAGATATTGGTGTGCTGGTGTGCGTGCTAAATTTCGGTGTCGTGCGGAAAAATGTTAGTGTGAGGGCGTGCACGCCAAATTTCAGCATTGCGCGGAAAAATGTTGGTGTACAGGACAACGCGATAAATTTATCATTGTGTGGTGTGCACACACATAATAATGGTGTGTGTGGTGTGCATAGTCTTGGCAGAGTGACGCAACCTGCCCCTCAATGAGCAAGTCGCTCCCACCAGGATCTCCTTCAACCACGGGCCCGAAGAGTCTAAGCTCCTCCAACTCCCCTCGGGAGTTACCCAAAGTATCCTCCTTCGAAAATCGGGAATGGAAATGTTATATTTCACTGCCCCTTTCAAACCCGGAACTCCGAATTCCGAATTAATGCCACCTGTCTTCGACTAGTACCTGGGGTCCCACTCAACTACGTCCCCTCCTTCGCTCGTGTGATCAGGGATCGCAGGATCGCGATTTCACCGGTCACAATTCCCTTGCATCACAAAACCCCGATCTCCGATTCTCCGATGCCACCTGTTAACATCCCATGGTGAGGCCTAATGCCTTGACACCTATCCACCACTCGGCTATCGGGAAATCGCGATTCGGGAATTCGCGTCTCCTGATGCACAAGGTCACAGACCTTGTAAAACTCTGAACCTCGACTCCTCAGGATCCTTCGCCATGTGTCCCCTCTCCGATCTACGGCTCAGATCGATTTGGGGAATCACATCTCGCGATTTCTCGGGGTGTAGAACTCTCACCTTGTAAATCCCCGAATGCTGAAACCCCGAAGTCCGATGGGATTTGGTTCTCCACACGTGTGTTCACGGGTTATTTCCCGCGCAACTCCTCCACAATTGGACGGTCCTCGGATTTCGCATTTCTCCTTGACAACTCTAAGTCATCGATTCTCCTCCTCTTGAAGAGTTCCTCCGCCTCGCCACCTTTGTCCTGTATGAACTCCACGGGAGTCTGTTCCCACAGCGACACAAAGGTATTCTTCCAGGATCGTTCCTGAGATGCTCGTAAAGAACTATCCCTCCTGAGCTTTGTCTCTCTTTCTCTCTCTGACTCCTTCAGAGGTTCCTCATGTTCTTCTGTACTCGACTTCCGACAGCTCTTGAAGCGTTGAAGCCGTCTAGGCCTGTGCAATCCTGCTAACACGGTCCAGTCCTCTTTCTCTCGGACTCGGCCCTGAGACTTCAATTCAACCTGCACTCACCTGCATGGTCCGAACAACCCAACATAACCCTGGACAACAGAGAAACAAAAGTTCAACTGCTCAGCCTCCTCAACACACTCTATGTGGAGGAATTCAACTGCACTCTATGCAGGAATCTCCTGGCTTAAGCAGAGAAACAATTGAAACTCATTCCCTCATTCTCTCAGGTTTCTAACCTGATAGGCAATCGCATATGCATCATATAGAAGATAAGCATAAAAAGAAGCAAGCATGCAAAAGAATAATATCAACAACACAGAGAGATCCAACACATCCATGGAATTGAATCAAATCTCTTCTTATTAACCCAATATCTGTACATGGAGGTTCTTTACGAATTATCTTCTTGCTCTCTCTTTCTCCTGTATGAATGAGAATACAATGTACAAGGGAGGGTGTCTATACTTCATTTTCCCTCTCAAAAGGTAAACTGTCTAATCTACAGTTAATTCTATCTACCATCATTTAAAACGGTTAAATGCCTTCTTATCTACATTACATTATAAGTGCGCTTCATATGAATGCATTCATTCAAGTGACGGCGCAACAATCCTTTCAAAGAGATTCAAAAATGTGTGTGCTGGCGCTGTCCAGCTGTTCCTTTGCCTCCATACGCTGGCTCGCTTGGTCAAGATGTGGATGCTCCTGCATCATACTCCTCGGCTCAAAAGATTTCATGGGCTCCTGTCCATGAGCTCCTGTATAGTTTGCCCATGTTTCAAAATCACTGTTTCATCTTCCCAGCTGGCATCCTCCACTGGGTGATCTTTCCATTTCACCAGGTATTCGAAATATTGTTTTCTTCTGGTCTTCCTGCCAACTCTCTTGTCCAGTATGCACTCCATATGAGGTTTCTGTGCAACTAGAAGTTGCTTATGCCACTGGATCACTGGTTCCTCAGTTCCAGTGCCTGCTTCTTTAGCCCTGTAGGGGTATAAATCTGAAATGTTGAAAATTGGAGATATCCCGATGCCCTCTGGCAACTCAAGCTCATATGCATTCTCCCCGAATTTTCTCAGAATTTTGCATGGCCCGATTTTCTTCATCTTGAGATTGTTGTATGTTCCCCTCGAGAACCTTTCTTTTCTCAAGTGCGCTAGAACCATGTCCCCAACTTCAAACTGAAGCTGTTTTTTCCTCTGATCGGCTCTGCGCTTGTACTCCTGATTAGTCTTCTGCAGCCGCCGCTTCACCTCTGCGTGAAGTTCTTGCATCGCCTCAGTGAACTCTTCCGCCCTCGCGCTGCTAGTCTCAGCCTGTTCTGGCTCCCTGAGCTCAGATACTCCTCTCGGCTGCGTCCCATACAAAATCTGAAAAGGACTCTTACCTATACTCTGATTCACAGAATCGTTGTACGCAAATTCTGCCTGTGGTAGGATCTGATCCCAACTGCTGTGATGCTCCGTCACCAGGCTTCTCAACAGATCCCCTAAGCTCCTATTGACCACCTCCGTTTGCCCATCAGTTTGCGGATGGTAGGCAGAACTGAATGCTAAGTCAGTCCCCAACTTCTTCCATAGAGTCCTCCAAAAATGAACTATGAATTTCGTGTCCCGATCTGAGACTATGCTCCTGGGCAATCCATGCAATCGCACGATCTCCTTAAAAAACAAATTTGCGATGTGTGTGGCATCGCTGGTCTTATGACATGGGATGAAATGCGCCATCTTCGAGAATCTTTCCACCACAACCAATATGGAATCCACTCCTCGTTGTGTTCTCGGTAATCCCAAAACAAAATCCATACTAATGGCCTCCCATGGTCTCTCTGGTATAGGCAACGGCTGATAGAACCCTGCGTTCTGCTTCCGGCGTTTTGCATGTTGACATATCTTGCACCTGTCAACAAACCTTTTCACATCTGCGCGCATGCCTGGCCAAAAATATGACTCGCTCAGCTTGGCGAAAGTTTTTTCATGCCCGAAATGACCTGCTAGTCCACCACTGTGCTTTTCTCGTACCAAATTCTCTCTCATAGAGAAATCTGGAATGCACAACTGATTGCCCTTAAATAGAAATCCATCCTGTATCAAGAAATCTATCCACGGGCTCCTATCTCTGAGCACTGGATTCTCGGCTGCTTCGTATGCTTCCCCAAAATCAGCATCACCTGCATACATATCCCTCAGGTTTTCAAAACCCAAAGTCTTGACCCTGAATTATTGCAGCAATAAACACTTTCTGCTCAAGGCGTCAGCTACCTTGTTAGCAGTCCCCGAAATGTGCTTTATAACAAAGGTGAAATTCTACATATATTCCACCCACTTTTCATGCTTTTGATTCAGCTTCTCCTGCTAACTCACGAATTGCAGTGCATGATTATCACTGTACAGCACAAATTCTTTGGGTATCAGATAGTGCCTCCACTTCTTCAATGCTTGGACAATGGCATAGAATTCTTTATCATATGTGGAGTACTTCAGTTTTGCATCATCCAGCTTCTCACTGTAATATGCAATAGGTCTATCATCCTGACTCAAGACCCCTCCAACAACATACCCGCTGGCATCACACTTCACCTGGAAGGTTTTCTGAAAATCCGGCAGCACTAGAATTGGCTGCTCAGTAATCTTTCGCTTCAACAAATTGAAGCTCTTCTCAGCCTCGGCTGTCCACTGAAAAACTTTATGCCACTTTTTCACAGTGTCCATCATGGTGGCACTGATTCCACTAAAATTTCGAATGAACTTCCTGTAGAATCTTGCCAAACCATGAAAGCTCCTTACTTCAAAAATATTCCTCGGTGATAGCCAATTCCTGATTACTTCAACCTTCTCAGGATCCATCTTCAATTCATTTTCCGAAACAACGAACCCCAGATATATGAGTTCCGTCTGCATAAATGAGAATTTTTTTAAATTGATCAGCAGCTTCTCTTGCTGCAGTCTCCTCATAACTATGGCCAAATGCCTCAAGTGTTCAGCCTTGGTCTTGCTGAAAATTAAAATATCATCAAGGTACACCACCACAAATTTGCCAATGAATTCTTGCAGGACCTCATTCATCAGCCTCATAAAAGTGTTGGGTGCATTTGTCAGCCCAAATGGCATGACCAGCCATTCTTACAAACCTTCGTTTTTTTTGAATGCTGTTTTCCACTCATCTCCCTCTCTCATCCGGATCTGATGATATCCGCTTTTGAGGTCTATCTTGGAGAAATAATTTGCCCCACTTAGGCAATCCATCAAGTCATCCATTCTTGGCAATGGGAACCTATACCTGATGGTAATCTTGTTTATGGCCCTGGAGTCTGTACACATCCTCCGGCCCCCATCCTTCATCGGGCTCAGTACCGTCGGAACAACACATGGACTAAGACTTTCCCTCACTAGTCCCTTATTCTGCAGATCCTGTACCTGCCTCTTGACTTCCTCATTCTCTTGAGGTGTCAACCTGTACGCTGCCTTATTTGGCAAACTTGCTCCGAGTATGAGGTCAATGTGGTGACTCACACTCCTCATCGGTGGCAACGAACGAGGTAGTTCGTCCACGATGATGTCAGCAAACTCTCCCAGTAGTTGTTGAATCTCCTCTAGCAAGTCATCCACTCTTGTGCTCGTCAGGACAATTCTCGGCTTCCTGACAACAAGGAATTGTGGATCTTCATCCTTCTCCAACTCTGTGAGAAGCTCCTTCCCACTCATGAGAAGTATCGTGCTGCTTCCTTTCGGCTTCACTTCCTTATCCTTCCCTGGAAGCAGTGTGTGTGATTTCCCATCCTTCTCCCAGGTGTATTTGTTCATTCTCCCATCATGAACCACATGTCTATCATACTGCCATGGTCTCCCCAATAAAACATGACAGACATCCATGGGTATAACATCACACAAGACTTCATCTCTATATTCACCCATTTGAAAATTTACCAAGCATTGTTTTGTAACACGTACCTGGTGTCCTTTCTGCAACCATGTCACTTTGTATGGACTCGGGTGTTTGTTCGTTTTTAGCTCCAGTTTCTCCACCATCTCGGTCGAAACGATATTATCGGTGCTCCCACTGTCCACTATGAGCTTGCATTTCCAGCCCTTGGTCTTGCAAGTCGTCCGG
>JASDQU010242127.1:117686-130164 GCA_032191745.1 Picea mariana
TTCCATTACTCCTTCTGCTTTGTTGTCCCTCTTTGGAAAAGGGTTCTTGATATTCTTCCCTTGCGCACATCCATTGCATATGCCTTCCTGATCAACCTTGAGTTCTGGTAAACCTGTGAAAACTTTGCATATGTATGGTAGCGCCTTGTAGTTGATGTGGGCTAATATTCTATGCCAAAGTTTGCATGAGTTGTCAATGGCATGGGTCATGGCAGTCTCTGGGTGACCCTTTAGCTTATATAAGCCAATTTCTTCATTTCCAATGATGATTGCTTCATTTATGGTTTCTCCTATAGCCCACATAAGAACTTCTCCATCTATAAAGAAAACTCTATAGCCTTTCTTGTTTAAAGCTGATATGGAAAGTAAGTTCTTCTTCAATCCTGGTACATAGAGTACATCCTTCATCTTTATTGAGTTTTTTGAATCTAGCTTGTAGTTTGATTCTCCTACTCCCTTGATGGGATATTGGTAATCATCTCCAAGTGTCAATTTCTGAGAAAACTTCTTTTTTGAAATACAAGAGAGAGTACTTCTCTTACCCATCATGTGCTTTGATGCACCACTATCAATGAGCCATGTGTCCTCTCCAGGTGTTACTGATCCTGAGAGGGCCGAGATCAAGACATGGTCCTTGATCATCTTTGTAGGTGGATCTTCATCTTCGACTATGTGGTCATGTTTCCTCTTGTATTCTTCTCATTTGACTGGACAAGAATTCGCCTTGTGTCCCATCTTATCAAAATGATAGCATTGTATGGATGAGAGATCTCTTTCCTTGCGTTGTCCTTTCTTCTGAAATCTCCTTGGATGAGATTCTTTGTTATTGAATTTGATTGATGGTTGAGGCTCTCTATGAGTCTCCCTTTTGAAGTAGGGTTTCTTCCTTCCTCCTTTTGTATGAGTAGCTAGGGCTTAATCATCATCCCTTGCTAGTAGTTCTTCATGGTTAGCTACCCTTGTCTCTTCTTGGATGCATTCTTCCCATAGGCTATCAAACTGCAACTTCATGGATCTGGCACATATTGTTTGAATGAATGCATCCCAAGGTCTTGTAAGACCATTTAGGGCCGTCATTATGAATTCGTCTTCATCTATGGTGTCTCCAATCGCTTTTAACTGTTCTTTAATCTCTGAGATTCTGGAGAAATATTCTTGAATCGTTTTTCCTTTCTTCATCTTCATATTCTTCAATTGAGATCTTAGGTTCATCTTTCGGTTGATGTTATTTCCTTCATATAATTTTCTTATAGAATCAAAAATCTCTTTCGGAGTGTTCTTGGATGATACATAAGGGATCAGGTGGTCTTTGATTGAATCTGCAATGATTCTTTGAGCCCTGATTGAGTCCTTTTGATGCTTTGCTTTCTCTACGGCATCTTTGGGTTCCGACACTTCTGCTTTGATGAACCTTGCTAGGTCATTCTCTGCAAGGATCAGATCGATCCTATACTTCCAGGCACAGAAGTTTTCTATGCCTTCTAGTTTCTCAACAAGCTTTGTGCTTGCAGACATCTTGTACTCGGGGCTATGAAAAATTACCAAAAATTAAAATGCTCAAAATCAATTTTTTGACCTTACCAGAAGGTGCACTTGGCTGAGGCGAGTAGCCTGGTGTACTTGGATCTGAGAAAATCCAACTTTTTCCTTTCCAAAATTGATTTGCGGATTTTTGGACTGGTGCTTCTAGTTTTATGGTACCTCTGGTACTCTGGTACTTCTAGTACTCTAGTTTTCTGGTACTTCTGGTACTTTGTGAAACTAGGGTTTCACTTTTCGGGAGATCCAGCCACTGAAAAGGTGCATTGAAGGTGCCAAAATAATTCTTGGGGGAGGGCGCAACTTTCTAGGTGGTTTTGGAGCTGAAAAGCTTCACTTTTGAAAAACCCTAATTTGCAGGTACGAAAACAATGACGTTTTTCTCTTGCGAAATATGCTTCCTTCAGGTTGGCTCTGATACCATGTTAATGTTTATTCCATTATTATAGTTTTTTGCATTTCAATAGATAACAACAACATAAGAACAAGATCACTGAGAAATACACATTCACAAGAGACACAACATTTATCCTGAGAAACCCTCTAGGGGAAGAAAACCCAGTAAAACTTCCTTATTATAGATTTCCAATACAATGTCAAGAGATAACTCAGACCAATACAGAAAGTCCTCTCCAAAAGATGCGCCACTCTTGTCTCTCTCTCCTCCAACTGGTAAATCGAAACTTGCCTCTCAGAATGAGCAAGTGAGTTGTGTGTCAAAGTGAGGCGTTGGCCTCTCTATATATACAAGTCTTGCATGTGTGAAGTTTTTTCACTGGCAGGGACAACTTCTCACTCTGGGTGGGTAAGCCCACCTTTATTATATTTTTGGGCCTCAATAATAACTGCTAGGGTCGACTTCTTATTCTGCCTAATACAATTGTCTGTTGATCAATCCGCAGAAGGGGATTTGGTCCTAATACAATAACCGACATGATCAATCCACAATGGGGATTGATCTTATGAATAATATATCAATAATGATAAGAATACTCTTGGGCAGTTACATTATTTCAACAGTAGGAATAATCATACATTTACTTCCTGGTTGAGGATACAAAATTATAGTTAAATGAACCACCAATATGCCAAATGAATAACTGTGTTTTCATTCCTCAATTCTTTTGAAGGGTACTTAACTTGGTGTAGAAATAATTATTTTAAAGCACATTTTCACATATTTATAAATATTTATGTAGGATTTGAATCATCAGAAGCATAATTGCATGACCATGATCAACTTCTTTTTAAGGCACATCCATAAATGTGTCCTAGATAATTGTTGAGCACCTTTGAGGCTGACACTGTGATGCCTGAAAACGATCCCCTGAGCCTTTTCAAAGGATAAGATGAAAGCTTCTTCATTTCACTTACCCTCATATTTGCCAAGATGTTCCCTTACTTTGAGTTTGGCTGTAATTGAGTCCTTCATGTCTCTGAGCCTGATAAAATTGAACTCAGAGTTTTATATGGAGGTTATTAAAATGAATGAATAAAAAAACAAACAATTATATTTCAATGGAGGTTGTTGTAATATTTGAGTGCATAATATTGCATGCAGGTTGTGCTCATATTTTTGTGGTGGTATTTAGTTATCGGAAAAATGGAAGAAAGGATTGGCAAGATGCTTCCTTTCTACTTAAGTGTTGAATATTCATCCCCTATCAAGAGGCGGGATGCTTGACCTAATAGCCATGCATGGATTTACTTAATAGCGACAATGGATTTTGTTTAACAATGGTTTCTTTATGGGGACAAGTCAACCCAGAACGAGTGAACATGTCATTAACAATAGTTTCTTTGTGGGGACAAGTCAACCCAGAACGAGTGAACATGTCTACTGGGAATCAATGCTTGGTGTGGCAATAGCATAGCCCCACTTTCACTAACCTGATAAGCCCTCTTTGACTATCGTTAGAAAATACAAAAAATATACTTCAACAATTGTTCTTATGTGTGACGTGTCACTCGTTGACCACATGGTCTATGTGGAGTTTTCTTGGCAATAGGATGTAGTCACACCACTTCTTGAAACAACATACTAAGAACAATGATGATGAGATATTATGTATGCCATTAAAGGGCAAGATATCTTTTATTTTATTTTGTACATTAAAGTTACAAATTTTCATGAGGTTGGAACAATTTTTTTTATTAATATGTGATAATAGATTTTAAATGAGCATATCCTATATGAAAGTGTGGTCTACCTTTGTGCCCAATAAATAATGCAACTCATTGATATCCTTCATGCCAACATTTGTTGATAATTTGGATTTTAGTGAATATGATCATTGATATGCTCCCTTTGAATAATAATGTCATTCACATACAAAACAAGGATAATAAATCAATCTCAAACTAAGATATAAACGATATAGTGGTGATTGAAATTCTGTACGTATGAGACTCCCTTGTTCATGGGAGAAGGCATCCTCTTTGCACAATGATTTCACTACGTAATCTATGGAGGTGTACATACCATAACTTGTCTAGATTTGAACATGTAACCTTAAATGAGAAAACACGTGTTCTTAACCATTAGGCCCATTCAATTATTTGTATACTTCAATTTATGGACATGCCCTAATTATGTCATAGTCATTCCCTACTTGAACTTCTAGCTCATTTAATGCAGTCTTTAATGGACACTCCAAATCAACTAATGTGGTTCATTAATATAGAATATTTCTCATCGTCTCCTTGAAATCGAGGGCAGCGATCTAATTTGGTAACTTTGGATTTCTTCTTAATTTGTGTATTAGCCATGAGGGATTTTATTACCATCTTAATTGGTTCTACACTAAATTTCTGCCATCCTACAATACCATATTTTGCCACATATCAAGCAAACTTTCTATTTTCATTTTGATTTCACCCATTTCGATTTCCATGATTGACAACCATTAACTGACAAGGAGCACAAACAAAAGAGTCACACAATTTCTGCTATAGGCATTTTTTTATATTATCAGTATCAGAGCATATCGACAATCTGATTATATCCCTTAAGCAATGATAACGCTCCATAGTTTTTAATGGATTTGGCTTTGATTGAGGCCGAGATTTTGAAAATGTGGGGCACCTGTTGTGCAATCATGAATGTCATCATCTCGTTGTTCAAATTAGGGCTTAGGGTTGTCATAACAAGTGTAAATTTTTATGCTTCTACTTAAGGGTCGGAAATCATTTGCATGCACCATTCTATAATTTCTATAAATGAGCGCATGCGAAACAATATTAAAGAAATTATATCCGAATGTAGAACTCTTATGCCAATGATTTGGATTCTGAGGTATGTTGTTTTGTTACTCTCAGAGTGAGAATGAGTAAAGAGGTGGTTGAGCAGGTGTCTAGATGGTTGGCATTGTTTGGTGATGCAACTATCAAAAGGAGATGGAGTGTGGACAACCAAACAATGGCCCTCACCATGCAGGTGTCACCTTCCAACAACACCTTCATGGATTGAGTGGCCACCAGAGACATGACTATCAACTATGAAACTAGAGGTTTGGTGTGCATTATCTACCTCAAACCATGCTACAATAAGAGGAAAGCCAAATATTGGGCGTGGTGATCCATATGCACGTGGGAGGGTTTTGCAATTACAAATTTGGCAACAATGCACCAAGCACAAAGAACAAGTGGAATCCTGAGATATTAGATATCGTTGCATGGGTGAAATGTAGATCTCGATGAACACAATGTGCAATGAAATGATCATATATTGCATGGTATGATGAAGATTAATGCAGAGAAAGATAGTTGAATTTCATTATAACAAAAACCCAAATTGTTTGTATGACCCATATCATTTTCAAGGTTGAAACCTGTGAGAAATTATGATGCCCATATTCTGCACTATATGACATTCTTGAGATACTTTTTACATGGAAAAGTCTATTCCATAAAACAACGAGAGTGTCGACTTCATTCCAGTTCCAAGAATATAGAACATAATTTCATTATTCATGAGCATGCTTAGTTTTCGTTTGAGACATGACTAAGACAATGTCTAAATACCCATGACTCATATGAAAGAAAATTTGTGAGGAGTGATCTTCTGAGAAGATAGGTGGCGAATGGACTGAACCAACCAGAAATGCAGACTATTTGCAAAATGATTTAAAGGATTGACTTTGAAATTTGTGAAGGATAGGAACCATGCATACCCTAAAGCTTCAAAGTTGTTATGGAAGAAACCACATGAATATTCACATTAGGGATTGATGGAGAACAAAGTGGAATTGTTATCCCCCACTTTTAGGGATAACTAGGAGATCATGTCTCGAGGGCCCTAGGCCCTAGACATGGAGTACCGAGAGACAGATCGACTTGAGCATGGCCCTAGAGGGCCCATATTTTCTCCCTTTCAGTGCCTCCACTTTGTCAGCAACAACAACATCCATCACCTTTGGCTTGGTTCTGTATCATAGATGATTCTTGCTCCATGAGGTAATGAGTCTGGGTATCATGGTATGTGTCACTCTAATCCTCAAAAACCTTTGAATATGTGCATTTAATTCATTTTGTTTCTAATGGGTGCTTGGTTCTTATACCTATCCACTTGACCATGTCTAGGGGGAATGACAGGATGCCCTAGCAAGCTTCTGCCCATAGTTTTTGAGCTGCCACTGGGAGGATTTCTGAAAATTCATCGTCTTCTCCCATCATACTTATCACTTTCCATCTTACTTCCCGCTCATCCACCCTGTTTCATTGGTTCGGGCATTGGGTTGGCCAATTATTTAAGGGTTACACCTTACCTTGTGGGAAGAAGGGGCTAAAGGCCCAGAAGGTAAAAGCAAGCTGGCAAGAGATAAAAGCCTAAAATAAAACCTCAAGATGCTTCGCCTAGGGATTCTCGAGAAAGCAATAAAAGGCTTCTCAGCAAGAAACAAGAGGGACCCATAAAAATAATAAAACAAGACCTAGTTGAAGGATAGGGGGCCTCATCACGAGCCAGCCTATTAGGTCCATGGGTACCTAGCAGTATGACACTACTAGTAGACGGTTACCATGCCAAGGTAGTGGCTATTGGTTGCATGGAAAAGAGAAAAGGGGTCTCATCACGAGCCAACCTTATCATTTATGTGAAAGTACTTGTGGGTAACACTACCATCACTAGTCACCACGCCAGGGCAATGTCCCCTGATTAGCTTCTTGAAGAAAAATAAATAAAGAATAAAGAATAAAAGGCATGAATGGGCTTGAAAACATTTGCATCCAAGACAGGTGCAACTCACCTTCTACAAAGGCACCCATAGGTAAGCTATGCATGTTCCTGCTTTCACTGCACCCCTTGTCAGGACATCCCTTATCCACCTCACCCATTTACATGACTTGGATTTAATCTCTTCCGAAAACATCCCTTTTCTAGTGGACAGTAGCCCAATAGGACACCCTTTCACTTTCCCCAAACTTGTATTAAATATTTGTATAATGTCTTTGAGCACTGGACTGGGGTAAAAGGGGTTTTATGCACATGTTTAATAATATTGATGATGAGATGTGATTGACATTGCTATGATCCCTATGACTTATGAGGCCATGGAGGGCATAGATGTTGATGTGCAGGATCATGCCCAATGGAAAGGTACCACATTGAACATGTACACATGGAGAGATGATTAGTTCGGACCTCCATGGGGCTGAAGATCCCACTAGATGAATGTTGAGACCCCATCAAGGGGAAAATATAGGATAGAGGGGTTTGCACCAGAGAAGAGGAGGACATTCCACAAAGGCACCCTGACAGAGCCTGACCTAGGGGGGTTGTGCCTTCTTCATTGGAACGTTGGCCTTGGAAGGCCCTGGATGTCACCTAGGAGGCTCATGACGTCATCCAGATTCATGGGTGTTTTGGGAGACAACCATGGCAGTTTGGCACATGTGGCAGGTTGGAGAAGCCCAAGGAGGGCTAACGTTTTGCTCCAGGAGGCTGCATTTTCCCTAGAAAGGGATAAAATCACACTAGAAGGGGCATGACGTCTTGATTTTGCTTGATTAGGGTTCATTTATGACAATTTAATGTAAAACAATATTATTGTGTATTTTGGCCTTGTCGGCCTTTTGATGACCTAAAAAGTAATTAAGGTCATTGCTACTGTATAAATTCATGGTTTTTACTCTTATTTTGTCATCATCTTTCACTCACACATTAGTGAGGTCTGAAATTTATGCCCTTCTTAGGGTTTTTGGCTGAAATTTTGAGGCGAACTTGCTAAAGGAAGACTTTTCTTGTCATTTTTGGTATCTCTCTTGGTGGAAGGTATTACAACTAGGGTTTTTCTACTTGAATACATGGTTATGTAAGTGAATTTCTGCAACACTTCTTAATTGAATGTTTATAGTTTTGTTTACTTGCATTTGTTATTATAATTTGTTGAATCAAACCCTAGGTGACAAGCACTAGTTAATTTCCTTGTCTCATGCCCCTACCAAGTTAAGAGCTATTTTGATTTTGTTGAAGTAAGATAGAGCCTTGCCATAGCAACACTCTATCTCTTCTCTTCTAAGCTAGCCATTTTTCTTGTTATTGAGATAAGAAGGAGGAAGACACATCAAGGCCTAGGGTTTCTACACCTTGATGAGTCGTTTTCCCCTAGGGTTTGTTTGATGAAGCCTTGCCTTAGCAACACTTCACCTTCTAACTTTATTGTCTTTAGCCCTATAAATCCTTTCTTAAGCTACTCAATTTCTTCTTTCCAACAAGCTAAATAAGGAGGAGAAAGCGCTAAGGCCTAGGGATTCTACACCTTAGTGAGCCTTTCTCCCCTAGGGTTTAATTGTTGAGGCCTTGCCTTAGCAACACCTCAACATTTAACCCTCTTGTATTTGGTCTTTCATTATCTTTTAGTCCTTCAACCTTTGCGGCCTCTTTTGACTCCATTTTCCCTAGTAGCACATTGGTCTAAGACCTCTTACATTGAGTAACTTGATCACAAACAAACTTCTAAACTTTGAAAAAATTCTAACTATTACTAACCCTAGCCTAGACTAATCCTACTAACCCTATTGTTGTCGTCACCTTCTTATGCTATAAATACCTTTGTGCAGCATTCGTTTTACTTCTAAAGAAATTGAATGATTGGTTGAGGCATTGTTTATAAAGTGTTGATATTGTTACATTGAATGCCAAAGTCTCTTTAGCGTTTATTGAGAAGTGATATTGTAATCATTGCTATTGTACAAACATTTATTTACTTCGTCAATATTATTGCTAAATCACTTATTATCAGAAAAGTCATTAATTATATGAAGTTCTAACCAACAAGCAAGCTTGCACATGTACAATTTATTTATTGCTTTGTCTCGGGCATGTATACTTCTTGGTTACTACTTCCGGTTATCTTTTATCTTTATTGGTTATTAAGCCAGATTTTATGATCAGGTGGTGACTTGTGAGGGGGAATATTATCACTTAGCCTTTCTAAACCTTTTTGCCTTCTCAAAACCCCAAGTCACCAGGGATGTCTCCCCTAGGCCTTACCTTCCTAAATAGAAAGAACCTTCCCATTGAGGTGATAGTGATGGGATTGGTCCAGTTATGCGAGTTTGACCTACTTTCATCAGTCTATTATCTTAACTAAAAACTGTGCGATAAAATTTTGGCGCCGTTTCCGAGGAACACCGAGTCAATTCTCCTCAAGACAACACTTTTCGGTAAGGATTTCCTCAAGATTCTTTATCTTACAAGCTTACCTAGCGACTCCACTAAGGGTGATTTCCCTTATCTCTTTGGTAATTTCAAGAAAATTATCTGGCGACTCCACAAATGACGACCCGTAGTGGCCATCAATACATACCTCCATCTACTACTATGGCCTCTACAAATCCTGTCATCCCCGTGAGTTCTCACAAAGAAATCTTTGGCTCTTTGTACTTAGCTAACACCCAAAAGGGATTACATGATCTACCCAATAAGGTTGACTCCTGGATACCTAGATTTTCAAGAGAAAAGGGATCTCATGGTAACTCTCATTGGACCAAGTTTTGAGAAGGGTTTTAGTTTCACCAATTTGGACAAGAACACCATGATGTCTTTACAAGGCTCTTTGTGAGCTCACTCACCAGAAGTGCCAGAGACTGGATTAATAGTCTTCCGAAAGGGAGCATCAAAACCCCTAAAGATCTTGAACAAACCTTTAAGAACAATTGGTGTGAAAAGGAAAGCATGGATTCCCTTTACTATCAATTCCTCGAAGCTTGCAAACAAACAAACGAAGACGTTAGAGGATTCAATGATAGGTTCAATAATCTCATTAACAAACTTGAGCCCAATTTCCTCCCCAAGAGCATGATTCTCCAACGTTACCTCAACTCTTTTGAAGGGACTTTACAACTCACCCTCAAGAATCGTTTCCCTACAAACTTAGAAGAAGCTCAATATGTTGCTTGCCAAATTGAAGAGAATCTCAAGTTTAGCAGCCTCACCCATCAAGTCAACCTTTTGAACAATGATGACACCTGGAGAGTAAATAAGGAAAGCATGGAAGGGACAGGGCATGACCTCCTAGAGACTCTAGAGTTAGAAAACAATGCTTTCCATAGGAAATGGAGCACAGGTTTCTCAAACATGAAATATGCCTTGAATTTTTCAAGACAACATGAACCTTTAGGGGGTTTAAGTATGGCTACTCATGAGAGACCTAATTTTGAAGATTCCATATTCACCTTGACCACGTCAATTCAAATCTAAGAAATTCAAGATATGAGTAAGCCCAGTTGTGAATACTTTGGTCAAACAAATGAGGACGCAGGGATGAAGTCTGAAGAACCCCAGGTGTATACTAGCAATCAACCCCAACATTTCCCAAAACCTAGCATTGATAGCACCAACCTGAGCGATAGTATGTCCTATATCTTGCAAAAATTTAAAAGGATTCATGAAATGTTGGAAATCCCTTCTCTCACAAAGAAAAACCCGGATGACCAACTATCGTTCGAAGGAACTTCCACACTATTACAAACTGGTTATTTTGAGCAAGATGAGAAAACACCCTTTTCCTTGTTAACAAGTGATCATGGACCTACTGACTATAACCCAGTAGATCCGTGCTTGTTTCAAGTTTGTCCCACTCTTCCCTTGACAGAAGAAAATATTATTAGTGAAATAACATGGTCTAAGGGAAAGGGTGACCAAAGTATTCCTAGTAACCATGAGAATATTGCACTAGGTGATGAAGAGGTGTTAATTTTTCAAGAAACATGCATGAGAGATAGTGCTTTGACAGAATCTCCCCCGATCGTTCTGGAGCAAGAAAGAGATGGGTATGATTGTCGTGATGATCCCTCTGCCATCTCCGAAGACTGGGATGATTATTTCCCTACACGGGAAGATGACCATTTGATAAGAAGAGGAGTTGGCTTCATCAAGTGGGAAGGAAATGTTTTCGGAACTATTAAAGCCCATGACCAAGTAAACAACATAGGCCATATTATAGAAGCCCCCAAGATTTTCCTCAATATCACTTCTAAGGAACACCAAGAAGAGATAAAACAACCAACCAGGAAGTCTATAATGGAAATTATAAACAACTTGGACACTGAATCAAAGGAAAAGTTAGCGAAATCAGAATTTCAGGTATATAGGCAAAAGAAGCTAAACCAACCTACCCTTACCATTCCTGCAATAACTCAAACAAATAATTCACCTTCGAGCATTCTTCCTCCTAAAGCACCCAAAACCAAAAGGGTGGACTTGAACTTTGACTTCGAAGGGGCACTATCCAAGATGCATGTGACCATCCCTCTGAGAGAAGTCATTAAGGTACCATTTGTTAAAGAAAGATTTGATAATTTTTTAAAAGGATCAGATGGACCTATGTACCCTCCTATTATGTTACAAGCTGATCACTTTAGGGTCCAGTATGATGAACACCTTCCTTTTTTCATGACCTTGATAATGAATAATAAAAGCCTCAACAATCGCATGTTGGATTTAGGGGTCGATGCTAACATGATGTCTCTCAAGGTCATGCAACAATTGGGCCTGAAAGTCACATGATCTTACATAAATGTGTGCGGCTTTGAGTCTATATCCATACCCACACATGGAGTAGTTGAAAATGTGGAAGTCTGCCTTAAATAATACCCTGAGAAAGTAATCCACATTGACATAGTGATAGTAGACGTCCCAGATGTGTGGGGGATGTTGTTGTCTAGGAAGTTTGCCTCAATGTTGGGTAGTACCCTTGAGATGCACCTCACTTATGTGAATATAGCTTTGAACAATGGAACAATAGGTCGTCTCCCAAATGTGCCAATGAACAGAACCCATGTCCAAGAAGCTAGTGATCCCATCAAAAATAACAAAGCACCTGAGCAAATTATGGAAAGTCTTCCTGAGTTTTCTCTGAGTGATTTGAATTTTGTAACAGAGGAAGACTTTGATAAAATTCAATGGCCCAAGAAAGAAGAATACCATCAACTCCTAGAAAAATATAAAGACAAGGAAGTCGGGACCGTAAAGTTACTAAAAACAAGAGAAAGTGACATATTGGTTCAACCTTCCCAGCAAGAAGTCTTTACAGTAGAATCCCACCCTCCTCCCTCTGCAATTTACACCGAGGTGGTTTAGGGAAAAACCAAATTCAAAATCAGAGAGTACATGGAGGGGGACGTAGTATGGATGTGGGATACCAACAAAGGAAAGCCTACTAATGTCAAAGGAAGTACTTAGTTTTGGCTTGGACCTTTCAAAGCTGGAAGAAAGTCAATTAATGACTCTTATTACCTATCTACATTGGAAGGACAAAGGCGCCTATTACCAGTCAACGGGTGCCTCCTCAAACCCCACTAAGGAGGGGGGACCTGAATTCACAGGTAAGTACATGTAAGTAGGTAGGCATTTGCATTCATTGTATATACCATTGCCTTGCATGCTAGAGTAGTTTGCTTTCACACTTGTACATATGATTGCTTTTGTTTCAGTTAT
>JASDQU010242127.1:134050-157073 GCA_032191745.1 Picea mariana
CCTTTTAATGACCTAAAATTTAATTAAGGTCATTGGTATGCTATATATTGAGGGTTTTCACTCTCATATTTTCATCAGCTTTCACTCACTCATTAGTGAGGTCTGAAATTTGCGCCCTATCTTAGGGTTTTGGCTGAAATTGTGAGGCGCACTTGTTGAAGGAAGACATTTTTGGATGATTTTGACATTTCTTCTTGGTGGAAGGTTTACAACTAGGGTTTTTCTACTTGAATGCATGGTTTATGTAAGTGGATTTCTGCAACACTTCTTGATTGAATAGTTATAGTTTTGTTTACTTGCATTTGTTATTATAATTTGCTGAATCAAACCCTAGGTGACAAGCACTAGTTAATGTCCTTGTCTCATGTCCCTACCAAGTTAAGAGCTTTTTTGATTTTGCTGAAGTAAGATAGAGCCTTGCCATAGAAACACTCTATCTCTACTCTACTAAGCTAGCCGTTTTTCTCTTGTTATTGAGCTAAGAAGGAGGAAGATGCATCAAGGCCTAGGGTTTCTACACCTTGATGAGCCGTTTTCTCCTAGGGTTTGTTTGATGAAGCCTTGCCTTAGCAACACTTCACCTTCTAACTCTCTTGTCTTTAGCCCTATAAATCCTTGCTTAAGCTAGCCGATTTCATCTTGCCAATAAGCTAAAGAAGGAGGAGAAATCACTAAGGCCTAGGGTTTCTACACCTTAGTGAGCCTTTCTCCCCTAGGGTTTCATTGTTCAGGCCTTGCTATAGCAACACCTCAACATTTAACCCTCTTGTATTTGGTCTTTCATTATCATTTAGTCCTTCAACCTTTGCGGCCTATTTTGACTCCATAGGCCCTAGTAGCACACTGGTCTAAGACCTCTTACATTGAGTAACTTGATCACAAACAAACTCCTAAAGTTTGAACAAATTCTAACTCTCACTAATCCTAGCCTAGACTAATCCTACTAACCCTATTGCTGTCATCACCTTCTTGTGCTATAAACACCTTTGTGCAACATTCGTTTTACTTCTAAAGCAATTGAATGATTGGTTAAGGCATTGTTTCTAAAGTGTTTCTAGCATAGATAGCTTGCTGTTTTGTGCAGGTTTTCGCCAGGTTAAACCGAGGTGCTACCCATTTTTGCCCACAAAGAGCTCAAGGAAGCATCCAAGAGTTGTGGTGCAAAACCCCTTCACTCCTCTTTCTTTCTAAAGCATTGTAAGCAGCCCAAGAGAGTCTCTTGGGCTTGCATTCTTCATCTATTCTCCTATTTTGTAATTTGTTTAATATTTCATGTATTTAGATGCCCACACCTTGCATGAGAGTGGCCTTGCCATCCTTGCAATACGCTACTAGCTAGAATAAATGTTTTATTTCTGATACTTGCATAAGTTGTTTGCCCACCTTGGCCACAACATCGATAGGTTTGTCCTTCACATTGTGCCAAAGTTGTGAGACTTTAAAACTTGTTTTAATTTTTCCCACCTTTGTTCTTGAGGCAAAGTTGTGTGGCTAGATAGTTTATTTTCTGTTTCTAAGTTATTGTATTTTTATTTTTGCCCACACCTTGCATGTGAGTGGCTTTGCCACCCTTGCAATATCGTGCTGGCTAGTAGTTAAAACTTTCAATTTTTGTAAGTAAATAAACCTTGCCCTGCCATTTGCCCCGTATTCCCTCCTCTTGCCACTTTGTGGATCTTGGGTGACAAGAAAGGGCAAAGGATTTTGTGGATAATATAATTAGGCACCCAACTCCTTTATTGTTTAACCACTAAAAAGGGGTGACTGTGGAGGCTACTTGGGGTTGAAGCCGGGGACGATTTTGTGGCTCTATGTGTCCTCCTTGTTGAGCACCCAACATCTTGGATTTGACCTGTGGAGCTAGGGGAGATTCTTGTTGTTCTCTTGTTGAGCACCCAACACTTCCTCTTGGTTGAAGGATAAGGAACTTGGGGTAGTCAAATAGTTTAGGATTCTTGCAATTCACATCTAATTATCCTAAGTTAAAGAGAGACCTTAAAATTTATTAAAAACAACCAACTCACATTGCAAAACATTCACTTTTCGATTCTTGCAATTTCTTTTTCATACAATTTACTTTCAAGCACTTACATTTCATTCATTTTCAGCAAGTTCTTTACATGTGAATATTTACTTGTCAAAACATTCTTTACTTGATATTGCAAGCATTCTTTATTCTTTGGGAAATAATTATCTTAAGCGTAAAGTCATTTTTATTGTTATTCCATACTCTATTTTGAGTTGTAGAAGTATCTTTTAGTGTGCATATCTCAATAAGTGAAATTTGGTAATCTTTAGGCACTGGTCTATTTGCTATTTTGGTAAAAGAAAGGATTTGCTTGTCATTGAAAGAATTGCATTTTGCATTGTTTGCTTGTCATTGGGTTGGGTCTCCTTAATCCATAAATCAATTAAATCCTAGAACTCAAATAAATCTTTCCCCCCTTAGCTTCCCTAGGAGTGGGTCTAGACAAAAGGAGTCTAGATTGAGGTGACAGTGAGTCTATACTCAGGTTTGTGCTTCCAAGGACACACCAAGTGGGTTGGAGACTTCTCCATGTTTGTAGGTGTGTATTAGGCGGCAACAGCCCCAATGATCCTCTACTCATCAGGTAATCCTGCATTAATATTTTGCTATTACGAGCCAGCCAAACTCGCCAAGTAATGGCTATAATTATTTCATAGTTAACTTTTTGCCTCTTGCCTCTTGCAGATTACTGTTTCCATGTTATTCATACTCTGAGTGGCAAGAAGCCTCTTCACCACCCCTGCTTGCCCTCAGTCATCAGGATCAGGAGATCTTGACATCATCTCCGTCTCTCTCTCTTGCTCAGCACCCAGATTTTCAGATTTCCTGTCTTGGAATGTCCCATTGTATCCCTACACTTATAGCACCGTTATATCTTTAGGTGAGACTAAGTGATTCTCCTAGATAGGCACTTTTTTATGCTGCATTCTTTTACTTTATTTCTCTTGCTTTCAGCATTATCTAGGAGTTGCTTTAACATTCCCACATTGTATTCAGACTGGATGCATCTTTTAGTCCCATTCACTGGATGCATGGAAATTAATAAAACTTTCTTATTTTGTCTTTTACTTGTTAAAATATTTTCGAATTATAACTTATCCTGAGCCCTGATTGGAAACCAGCCTAATCTATTTCCCAAGAGTTAATACGTCTCCCATCCATTTTAATATCTGCCATTTTAGTTTTCTGTTGATGTTGAAAGTGTTTAGCTATCCCTCAGATTGCTGAATCCTAAGCAGGGGTTGAATATCCATTCCATGAAATGCTCCAAAAATCAGTCAATTCCCTTTCCATGTCTGTCACTCATCCTTGAAGGGTCACTTCTTTTAAGATTTCTTGCTGTTTGTTATTGGACAATTAATTTGAGATAGTGCTTTAAAGAGAGATTTTCTTTACACGTTCCAAAATATTTTGGTTCCCAAAGCTTTGCTCAGGATCAACAAGTTCGTAATGCATTGCACAAAGCACATGTAGGGGGTGCTAAAAGACAGAGGCTGCCTTATTGCAATGAAGTATTTACCCCGTACAACCTGGTAGCCCCGTGCAAAGACGTACTGTAATAAAGTATTTATCCTCCCAAGGGCCTTTGTATGTGTTTGGTGGAGCTTGCTTTTATGCTATTAGTCTTTTACTAATGAAAACTCTTTAGTTTTTGGCAACTCCTCTTTTTATTCTTATTTTTCATGAATTGCGCTATATGTCTGTTTTACATTACACAGCTCTGCATAGAAATCTCAATTTTTGGAAAAGTACAATTACTCGTGTATTCTACACAACAATGTGAAGTGTAAGGTTTTAGAATTTCTAAAATCGCCTATAATGGTGTCCTTTCATTGAAAAAATATTTCTATTGAGCTATTGAGCATAACATTTTTTTGCTGTTAGTAACTTACCCTTGGCACATATTTCAAGGTCGGTTTTGTTTTAAAAACTTGTATTTCTGTTATATGCTAGTTTAAATTTTAAGTGTGCTATAATATTATCTAATACAGAGTTTGCTTTGCAGCTTGGAGCAAGGCAGGAAGCAGGAGCAGACTCGTCAAAGCTTGCAGCTGTTGATGTTCGCATTGTGAGTTCAATTTTTTAATTTTTGATTAATCAAAGTTTGTCATGAATAACTAATCTTTTCAAAATCTGGAATTCTCTGCTTTCTGCCTCTCTTTTAACTTTGGACCTAAATATAATACTGAGGTTGGGTTATTGGGATATTGCATTTGAAGCTGATGCAATTTGGTGTAATGTATTAGCATATATATAGTAGCTTTTGACTTAAGATCTTGGAGTGTTGTGTCTGCATTAGTTTTATGTTATATGCTCTAGAGTCTATACACTGTATCCGCTTCTATTAATTTATCTATTCCCAAGCTATGCCTATTTGTTTGTAGCATTAATCAGAGGCGTTGTTGCTTTCATTTATTATTACTTTCTTGTCAGTCAGACAAGAAAGGGAAAAGTAAAGGGTTCCGGAAAGAAGGGTAAAGGTGAGGGGTCAATCTCACAGCTGGGGAAGAAGAAGGACTTGAGTTAGGTCAAGTGCTTTGCATGCCACAAGAGTCGACATTATGCATGTCAGTGTATGGCGAAGAAGAAAGGAAGAGGAAAATCGTAGTAGGTGGCAGCATCTGCAGAAACTCAGTTGGATGAGTTTGCTGCCAAGAGTGATTTCTCACTAGTTTCCTGTGTTTCCACCAGCACAGTCGCCAAGAGTGCGTGGTGCATCTCGTCATATGACAGAAGCACGAGAGCTATTTAGCAGTTCGACGGAGAAGGTGTCAGGTATCCATGTGGAGCTTGGTGATGATTCCAAGTATGCAGTGAAGGGTGAGGGAAATATCTTGTTCCAGCTTGAGTTAGGTACTTCTTTCAAGGCCCAGGATGTGCTATATGTACTACAGATGTGCTATATCTACTAGGAATGAGGAAAAATTTGCTCTCAGTCTTAGTTATGGAGGACATGGGTTTTTCTCTTATATTTCAAAGAGGGCAAGTTCTCATACGTATAGAGGGAGCTAGCCCTGCCACAATAGTGACCATTGGGGTTAGAGAGGGAAATTTATATAGGTCATGGGGCAAGCCTGTTTAGGCCTTGGTACATGACAATGACAACTTGTGTGAGTTATGGCACAGGAGTATGGGACACTTGCATTATAGGGCAAGTTTTGCTCTTATATTTCAAAGAGGGCAAGTTCTCATACGTATAGAGGGAGATAGCCCTGACACAATAGTGACCATTGGGGTTAGAGAAGGAAATTTTTACAGGTCACGGGGCAAGCCTGTTTAGGCCTTGGTACATGACAATGACAACTTGTGTGAGTTATGGCACAGGAGTATGGGACACTTACATTACAGGGCGTTGTCAATTCTGAGGGAGTTTGTCACTGGTTTTCTAGATTTCAATGTTGAGTAGCATGGTGTGTGCAAAGGGTATGCACTTAGAAAGAATGCCAAGGCTGCTTTTCCATGTAGTGAGAGTAGGTCCAAGGGGATCTTGGATCTTATTCATTCAGATGTATGTGGACCGATGTTAGTAGCATCAGTGCAGGGAGCATCATACTATGTGACATTCATTGATGACTTTTCCAGGAAAACTTGGATCTTCTTTATGAAGACCAAGGATGAGGTTTTCAGTCGATTACGGGAGTTCAAGGCCCAGGTGGAGAACCAGACATGGAAGTGGATCAAGTTCTTGAGGTCGGATAATGGGGGAGAGTACACCTCTAATGCCTTCAAGGATTCCTGCAAGGTGGAAAGGATCAAGAGGGAGTTGACAGTCTCATACAATCCTCAACAGAATGGGGTTGCGAAGATAAAGAACTAGTCCATCATCGGTTTTTCCAGGGCTATGATACATGACCAAGATCTGCCTATGTTTCTTTGAGTAGAGGCATGTAATATGGCAGTATATGTGCAAAACATGAGTCCTGACAAGATATTGGGGAGCATGACCCTTGAGGAAGCATTAATAGGAGTGAAGCCAGGGATAGGACATTTGAGGATATATGGTTTTCCAATATACATCCATGTGCTTGTGGACAAGAGGACAAAGCTGGAGCCTTCAAGACAAAAGGACATATTTATGGGGTACAACAAGACCTCAAAGTCTTACAGGATCTTCATACCAGCGTAGAGGAAGATAGTTGTGAGTCGAGATGTCAAGTTCATGGAGAACTTGGTATCTAGGAAGTCTCAGGAGCCACTACTAGTGATAGAGGACGAGGAGTAGAAGGCTCCGAAGGATGAGTAACGCTCAACAACTTCCAGTTCATGAAACCAACCTTTAGGTGAGGAGGAGTCAACATCCCCTCCTAGATTTGTCAAGAAACCTTGATGGTTAAAGACATCAAGGGATGCTTAGGAGCATGTTGAGGCTCCTAGGAACTCTGTTAGGGAGAGCAAGCCTCCAAGGAAGTTTCCCAACTATATGGCGCTTATGAGTAGCATTATTGATGCTGAGCCTTCTAGTTTTGAGGAAGCGATAGATCAACAGGTTTGGCAGGATGCCATGGTGGAGTACACCTCCATTATGAAGAATGGCGTGTGGGATATAGTGCCGATATTAGAGGAGAAGTCGGTGGTGGGTTCCAAGTGGATCCTCAAGATCAAGCATGCCGTAGATGGAAACATTGAGAAACTCAAGGCCAGGTTTGTGGTGATAGGGTTTTCTCAGAGAGAGGGAGTGGACTACGAGGAGACATTTTCTCCAGTCACCTGATATACTTCTATACGAGCTATTATATCTATTGCCTTAGTCATGGGGTGGAGGATTCACTAGATGGACGTGAAGACAACATTCCTCAATGGGATCATTAAGAAGGAAGTATATATAGAAGAACCTCAGGGCTTTGAGGTACATGACCGGGAGTCTCATGTGTGTAGTCTTAAGAAATCCTTGTACAAACTCAAGCAGTCTCCCAGGGCGTGGTATTCCAGGATTGACGGATACTTGCAGAGTATGGGCTTCACCAAGAGTGAGGCTGATCCTAACTTGTATTTCATACTTGTTAGGACTGATTCGTTGATCTTGGAGCTATACATGGATGATTTATTTCTCCCAGGTGCAGAGGAGCTTATGGCATGGTGCAAAGTAGATTTGGCTACAAAGTTCGTGATGAAGGGCATTGGATTCATGCATTACTTCTTGGGGTTAGAGGTATGGTAGGGATTGGGTGAGATCTTCCTTGGTCAAGGGAAGTACACAGTGGTGATCCCAAGGAGATTCAGGATGGAGGATTGTAAACGGATGGCTACACCTATGGTTACCAATCTGAAGAAGATTGTCACTTCATTGTCATATTTGGTGGACTCCAGGTTATACAGACAATTGATAGGTTCTTTGATGTATTTGGCCAACACCAAGACAAATATATGTTTTGTTGTGATCTCCTTAAGCCAATTTATGGTGGAGCTGAGGCAGGTACATTGGGTAGCAACAAGTCATGTGCTCAGGTACTTGAGGTTTACTGTGGAGTTTGGTCAGAGGTATTTTTTAGGTGGAGTGAGGCTACAGGGATATATAGACTCAGATTGGGCAAGGGGTGCAACAGATAGGAAGAGCACCTCAGGGTGTTGCTTTAACTTGGGATCAATAATGATATCATGGTTCAGTAGGAACTTGGAAGTATACTTTTGTAGCACTCAATTAAGTAGAGGCAGAGTATATGGCGGTGAGTATGGCTAGTTGTGAAGCAATTTGGCTTGACAAATTGCTTACAGGATTATTTGATCAAGAGTTGGAGCCCACTGTGATATACTGTGATAATCCAATATTCCATGACAGGTGCAAGCATATTGAGATTAGGTATCACTTTATCTAAGACAAGATCTAGAAGGGAGCAATTAAGCTTCAATATATCTCCACAGATGAGCATGTTGCAGATATTTTGACAAAACCCTTGGTTAAAGGGAAGTTTGTATTTTTCAGGGACAAACTTGGAGTGGTGCAGAATACCTTCCTCACTAAGAGGGAGTGTAGGTCTAAGTGTCTAGTCGTGTGGAATTCGTTCAAAGCCTTATATCTTGGTAATTTACTTTAATTAAAGGAATTATTCAAGTAAAGTGCTTTTATTAATTAAAGTGAGTTTAATTTAATGAAATGCTAAAGTTATTAGCATTAGTGAATTAAATTAATCTTAGCCATTGATCTCAAGTGAGGTGAGATGTAATCTCAACCATTGATCACTTTGGAGTTTACGTTTAGGGTTTAACTCAAGATTATAAAACTAAGGCTAGGTAAAGGGAAATACACACAATAGCAATACATCTATTGGATGAGAGATTCGCTATGCTTGGAAGGGATGATTCTTATCCTTTCTCTCCCTCTTCTTTTCTCATTCTTTCCTCTATATATTGTATGAAGCAAAGAGGAGGGTTTGACTTTATTTGTGATATCTTGAGTTTCTTCCCTTGTGCTTTCCCCTTCTCCTTTGCTTCTTCCCATAGAGATTAAGATTGATAATGAGCATAGAGTATCAGTGGTGGTGATTGGTTTTGTTGGGTCGTCACTAGTGTTACCCCTCATATTGCATGAGAGGTAAATTTGGTTTTTTCATCACATGCCATGGTTCTCATGGTTGACATATCGGGATATTGATAGGCATGATATACACCTTTGATTTCGCTTGGAGATAGTGCATTTTTTGTAGTATCCCAAACAAAAAATTGATAGGGTACTACGATTTATGGTGTCTAAGTTTGTCAAATATTTGTCTATTGTTGATTTACAACCTTTAACGACAGTTTATGTGTAACTTGACCATAGACAATTTGTCAAACACATTCCGTGCATCTAATGAGCTCATGAGATATAAGAGACAAGATAGACATTTTATGAATGGGAAACTTCAACAACAATACAATGACTATGGGATGCTATGCAACTGCAACATAACTGTTAACACACAAGCAATAACTCAAAACTTGGTAAACAATACCAATTGTCTCTATTGTAGCTGGTGCCCTACTGGTCCAAGTTTGATATCGTGCTGGAAATCCTCATGGTTCTGTAATGGTCCTGCTGCCTCCCTCCAAACGTCCTCTTCTCTCCAAACAAATTTATGACCTCCCTTCCTAGTCTCCTCGGCATAGAAATAGGCCTCACGGCCTCCGCTCTATACCCTTACAGCCTATTAGCAGGTCTGCGGCTCTTCCAAGGCACTCGTAACGCTGCTAGCAAGTGGGTGGGCTCCCCTTAAGACTCCCGTAGCCCTACAAAAAAATGGAAAACCCCTCCTAGGCCCATGGATTTAAAGAGAGCAGGTATCGACCTCCTAAGAGACCCTTGGCAGCCTCCCAAAGCTTCAAAAACCCTCACAGTTCCATTGAAAATCGTCTCAACTTGGTGAAAGTGGGGGATCAACCTCCTTATGGGTGTTCCACAATTCCTTCTGACCAGATTGATTCTCCTCCCAACTGAAAATAGGCAATACGTTGAAGTTCTGAGGGTCTAGCTAGGGTGGGTATTCCGCCACCGAAACTAGACTTAAGTGTGGAAGGGTTTTGCTAAACCCTAACGAAACAATGGCTCCAAGAGCACCATGCAAGAGATCAATCAAATCATAATCATAGAGTGAAAGGCTACCCTTTCTTTTATTTTTCCTCCAAACCTTCTAGATCTTTCCCTTTCTTGACCAAATCAAACCTCACCCTTCTTCCTCCTTTAATTATTACTTAAACATTAAAAATATTTTTTTAATGTTTAAATCATTCATATTTTATTTTTATTTAACGCCACTTTATGAATATAACATCCTCCACCAAAGCGACACCAAATAAATCCCATGACTCCCTTTCTTTGCTGACTATAGCCTACGGGAGTCATATAGGCTACTAAGTCATCCTTCATCATGATCAATTGGAAGGGGACATTACAGTCCTCCCTTCCCGAGATTGTTTGTCCCCAAGCAACTCCAAATCAGGGTGTTGCAAGATTTGTTCCTTTTCCTAAGTAGCATCCTCTGCAGGTAGACCTTGCCATATGAACAGGTACTCTCGAATGACTTCGCTCCTCAACCTCCTCTCTTTGACATCAACAATCGTCTGTAGAGTCAGAACCAACTGTCCCTCCTCATCTAGGGGAGGAAGATCTGCCAAGGTAGTAACCTATTGTCCCAATGCCTTCTTGAGGCAAGATACATGGAAGATGTTGTGGATCCTACTATGCTTTGGCAACTCCAACTCATATGCTATCTCTCTGGCTTTCCTGATCACTCTGTAGGGTCCATAGAAGCGACGCTTCAACTTCTATGCTCCACTCTTCTACAACGAAGATTGTCTGTAAGGCTGCAATCTGAGAAAGACTAAGTCCCCAACCTCAAAGATGCGCTCCACCTTGTGGCTATCTGCATACACCTTCTGTTGATTTTGAGCGACCTGCAAATTCTCCTTCAAGACTCTAAGGATGTTCTGACTCTCCTGGTACTCTTCATATTTGCATGCCTTTTCATGTTGGATCAACTTGCTTGAGTATGATGCTTGCACTTTGCCTGGCATGAGCTATCTTGGTACTTTGGCATACTTGTTTGATGTTGGTATTGTATGATGAAGATGTGGAATTTTGAAGACCTACCATGTGCTCATGTTTCAAAAGACCTTTTCAGGCGTGTTGATAGTTTACATTGTGAGGGTAATGTTAACTCCTAGATTTTCACCCTTGAAAATCTTGAGGGTTAAGAGCCAACATGCACTAATTAGGCTGGCATTCTGAGATTCACCTAGAGTTTAGCACTTGTGTTGAGCAAGAGGTTGGTTCCCATCAGATGTAATGTCCCCATTATGGGACATTATAACATTACAGAGTGATGTGCCTACCAGAGTAGCCAGAAAGGGGTGACAGAGAGTTCGGGAGATATTGAGGGGTTTTATTGGGCCCTGTTGCCGCCTTTATACACACCTGGGGTAACGTGGAAGAAACCTTCAATCCACTTGGTGTGTCCTTGGGGGCAAGTTTCGAGTCAAGGTGCTGTCACCTGATCCTCAACTCCTCCGTCTAGGCCAATTCCTAGCGAAGCCAAGGGGGGTAGTCCCTATAAAAATAATCTAAGGCTCTTTTAAACTAAGAAAGAAAAAGAACTTATTCCTAGGAGTTTATTGCTTTAAATAAAACAAACCATTCAACATTTAACATTCATCATCATCATATAAAGTACTTGTCCATAAGCATGCATATATCAAAGGATACAAGTTCTGCAAGATTTAAGCATATAAGTTAGACAATTGCATGAATGTAAAGATTGCTCACATATATAAAGAAAGACCAATTGTACCAGTGCCTTAAAAGGAGTCGTGGGCAATTGTTGATAGAGTGTTTTATTAAGATAAATTAATGTTGAGTTAATGAGAAAATATGGCCTCTTTAGAGGCTAGCTCTTTGTTTGGAAACTTGCGGAGAACTTATCGAAACCCAAAAGGTCTCACTAGTAAGCTCACTAAAAGTGTTGGATGTTCAAAACGGGTGGGAAAACCAGGTCCCAAGAGGGCCCACCTTACTTCACAGGTCACCTTTAGGCGTTTTCCCGCGCATTGAGCTAACAACTTCAGAGATTTCCCTAATTAGACTACAAAAGAAAAGGTTTATTGACTTGGAAGAAATAAACTTTGCAACCTACTTTGTAACTTGCTTTGTAAAGAGAACTTGCAAAAGATACTTAAAAATTGGAAGATCTTTGCAACACTTGAAAGAAATTAACTTTGTACCCTACTTTGTAACTGAAAAGAGAAATTGCAAGATACTTGGAAATTGAAAGATTGTAAGAATTATTGTTGATAGTAAATAAAGAATTCTAAATCAAACATGCATAAATGATTGAAAGTTCCTTTTAATTAATCATGTATGTGAAATGTGAGTGTTTATGTGTGTTCAACTAGAGTCAAATAATGTGGTTAATGAAGAAGCACCACCTTTTTGTAGAGCTTGTGAACACTTTCACGAAGAATCTACCTATCCAGTATTTTGCTAGATAAATGAACAAGGCCTTCCTCCAACAAACAACTTTGTAGGTCAGCCCAAAAACTCCAACCACATTAATAACTTTGGTGAAGCTCACCCTTTATCTATGGATTATTGGCTTCAAATGCAAGAAAGAAGTGAGCAAAGTAATCAAGTGGTTGAAGAGTATGATAATGTGACTGAGTTATATGGTAACAAACCTACAGATGAGCAGATCTTAGAGATGGCAAAGCACAGAGGGATAGTCTACCAAAGGAGAGGGAAAGAAGGAACAAACAACTCTCAACCTAACTTTCCAAAGGTAGCATAATTCTGGATTCTCGCATGGTCTCCTACAGATGTAAAGATCAACCACAAGTCCTCATATGGAGCCAATGTTATCCACTAGTTTGCACAAGATGGATTTTCTGAAGCGCCGCCAAAGAATGAGCAGTCAATGCTCATATGACAGAGTTCAGAGTTCAACCGGTCTTTCAAAAGACCACCTTTTTCCGCATTTCCACCATTGTAATAAATGACCTGAGTATGAGATATTGTAAAAGGCTATTGGCCACCTAAGACCTAGATACGAGCATGTACTCTAGAGTGTTTTTTTTCACTTGTTAATTATTTTTTCTGCCTGCCTTTGTGGGCGATTAAATAATTTCTAAGTTTTTTCACTCAGAAGACTGACTCCAGAGCTGGAGTATGGGCTGGTGGTTAGGCCCTAGCATGGAAAACCAATGCCTAGTGTCTAAATGTATATGAGCTCATACTAGGTCATCTTAATTGAGTCATTTGGAAATTGCGACTAGGTTTTGTTATCCCCACTTTTCAGGGATAACTAGGAGATCATGTGTCGAGGCCCACAGGTCCTAGACATGGAGTACCGAGAGCAGGATTGACCTGAGCATGGCCCTGGAGGGCCCACCTTTTCTTCTTCCATTGTCTTTATCTCGTCACAGCAGCAACATCCATCACCATCGGTTTGGTCCTGTATCAAAAGAGGTTCTTGCTTCATGAGGTAATTAGTCCAGGTATCATGGTATGTGTCACATTTGATTATTAAAACCTTTAAATGTATGCATCTGATTCCTTTTATTTCTAAACGACTACTTGGATCTTACATTTGCCCACTTGACCATGTTTGGGGAGATTGACAGGGTGCCCTAGCAAGCCTGTATCTGTGGGTTTTGGTTTCACTAGGGGGATTTCTGAAAAGCCATCGTCCGCTCCCATCTTAGCACCACTTCTTCACCTTACTTCCTGCTCACTTGTACCATCCCCCTTGTCCGAGCATTGGGTTGACCTATTTTCAGGACTGCACCTTACCTCGTGGGAAGAAGGGGCTAAAGGCCCAGAAGGTAAAAGTAAGCTGGTAAAAGATAAAAGCCTAAGAATAAAACCTCGAGATGCTTTGCCTAGGGATCCTCGAGAAAGCAATAAAAGGCTTCTCAGCAAGAAATAAGAGGGACTCGGAAAAATAATAAAACAAGACCTAGTTAGAGGATAGGGGGTTTCATCACGAGCCAACCTATTAGGACCATGGGTACCTAGCAGTATGACATTGCCACCAGTTGGTTACCACGCCAGGGCAGTGACCCTTGGTTGCATGGCCAAGGGAAAGGGGGTCTCATCACGAGCTAGCCTTCTCATCTCTGTGAAAGTACTTGTGGGTAACGCTGTCAGCTCTGGTCACCGTGCCAAGGTAGTGTCGCCTGATTAGCTCTTGAATAAAAAAAGCAAAAAATAATAAAAGAATAAAAAGAATAAAGGCAAGAATGGGCTTGGAAAAAATGCATCCATGACAGGTACAACTCGCCTTCTACAAAGGCACCCACAGGTCACACTTTTGCATCCTTGGCCTTCACTGAACCCACATGATTGGACATCCCCTGACCACAGCACCCACTTACATGGTTTTGATGAGGTCTTTTTGGGAACCTTCCTTTTCCTGTGGACACTAGCCCAATAGGACGCCTTGTCCTTTTCTCAAGACTTGCATTACAGGCTTGTTTAACGTCTTTGAGCTGTTAACTGATGTATTAGGGATTTTGTGCATATGTTTAATAATATTGATGATGAGATGTGATTGACATTGCAATGATCTCAATGACTGATGAGCCCATGGAGGGCGTAGCCTTTGATTTGCAAGACCATGCCCAACGGATAGGTACCATTTGGACTGGTACACATGGGGAGATGATCAGTTCGGACCTACATGGGGCTGAAGAGCCCACTAGATGGATGTTGAGACCCCATCAAGGGGCAGAGACAGGAGAGAGGTTGATTAGAGACTTTGCACTGGAGAAGAAGAGGACGTTCCACCAGAGGCACCCCGACACAGATGGACCTTGGGGGATTGACCCAATTTCAGTGGGACGTTGGCTCTAGATGGCCTAGGACGTCACCAGGAGGCTTATGACGTCATCATGAGTGTGTTGGCAGATGGACAGGGCAGTTGGCACGTGTGGCAGCTTGGAGAAGCCCAAAAAGGGCTAACGTCTTGCTTCAGGAGGTTGCACTTGCCCTAATAGGGCTAACGTCACCCTAGAAAGGGGTGACATTTCATCTTTTTGCTTGATTAGGATTTTAGATTGACATTTTAATGTAAAAACAATATGATTTGATATTTTGGCCTTGTCGGCCTTTTTACCTGACCTAAAATGTAAAATTAGGTCAAGGTTTTGTATGAATGAGGGATTTTGACTCTCATTTTATCATCTCTCACTCACCACTTGGTGAGGTCTGAAATTGGCGCCCTATCTTGGGTTATTGGCTGATTTAAGGAGGCACACTTGTTGAAGGAAGGCATTTTTTGGCATATTTTTGCATTTCTCTTGAAGGAAGGTGTTATAACTAGGGTTTGCATGGTTATTTCTTGATGAATTGTAAGTATTTTTCTGCAAAACTTCTTGAATGAATGGTTGTAGTCTAATTTCTTTCATATGTTTATAAATTTTGCTGAATCAAAACCCTAGGTGACAAGCACACAAGTAGGTCCTTGTCTCATGTCCCCTGATAGAGAAATTTTCAGCGGTTGAAGGAGAAAGAAACAGCCTAGCCATAGCTACATTCCTTTTTTTTTTCTTTAGCTAGCCGTACCTTTACAAGATGAGAAGAAGGAGACGTCTTGAAGCCTAGGGTTTCTAAACTTCAGGGCCGATTTTTCTAGGGTTTGCTAGTAGAGCCTTGTTGCTGCAACACTTTGTCTTATTAAACCCTATTGTCTCAGTTTATCTTTTATTCTAGCCGTTTTTCCATCTAAGGAAGGAGGAGAGAGCACGAGGCCTTGCTGTAGCAACACCGGAGTGAGCCTGTCTCCCCTAGGGTTTTGATTTTGAGGCCTTGCCTTAGTAGCACCTCAAAACTTCTCCCTCTTGTCCTTGGTCTTTGCTTCCTTCAACTCTTGCATCCTTCATTATTGACTCCATTAAACCCTAAGGCACTGATCCTGAGACCTCAAGCGTTGAAGTAGAACTTGATCTAAATACTCTCAAACACTTTGAATTTCAAACCCTAACTACACTAACCCTAGCGTAGACTAACCTACTAACCCTAAGTGCTGACATCATCCTTGGCTATTTTATCATTGATGCAACAACGTTTTGTCTTTTGAGCAACTGAATGGTGGTTTAGACATTAATTGAATAAGGTGTTGATTGGTTACATTGAATGCCACATTGTTCCAATATTTATTGGTGAAGTGTTATAATCTTTTCATTGCTATTGATAAACATTGACTTCATCAACATTTATTGCTAATTGCTTATATGTGTTTATCAGATAGTCTTATAAAGTACTAATCCATTGAAATAGCTTGCATATATCAGTTTGTTGTTGCTTTGTTCCAGGCAGGTACACTTCTTTGGGGGTTTTACTTCTTAAATTGGCCTTTGGCCGGACTATTTGTTTGGGTGGTGACTTGTGGAGGGGGAAAACCTTATCTTTATCTTATTAGCCCTTTGCCTCTTCAAAACCCCAGGTGACCGGGGACGTCTCCCCTGGGCCTAACCTCCCTAAAGAGAAAGAGCCATCCCATTGTGGTGACATTGGGTGGGATTGGTTCCTGTTACGCCAGTTTGGCCTTCTATCTTATAACCTTTTATCCTAGCTACAAACTGTGCGATAACAGGTTTGATAGGTTTTTTTTAATGTTTCAGTGAATTAATTAAATTGCCACAAAAATGGAATTTTTTAATTCTAAGTCAATAAATTGTAAAAATATGGCATCAAACATTATCAGATGCCATATTTATGGTTGTTTTCTAGTCCAGAGTATCATGTAAACCCCCATTTCCCTTCTTTCGAGGCAAAAAAATGATTATTATCACTAAAAAATCAAATTTACTCTAAAATTACGGAAAATGGGTAATTTAATTCATTTCCTATTTTTTAGGAGAACTGGGGAACATTTTTTCTTGTGTCCCTAGTTGACTGGAAGCCTAGGCGAGTTAAGCTAAGGTGGAGGCAACTTGGCTAGAGATGAAAGGCATGGAGGAGATTCCAAAGAGGGGACTCGACCCCACTAGCTTAGGTGGTGCATCCTCAAGGGATGGCGTGCATCCCAAAGCCCTCACACATCTCCTAACTCTCCCTTCCACTCCACCTCACTCTACTCTCTCCCACTTCACTCCACCTCACTTGCCCTACACTCTCCCATCTCCCTACTTCACTACCCACTTCACTCCACACATCTCCCATTCACTAAGTGTGCCACTCCCTAACCCTATGCACATCTCCCCCTTAGGTTACGCATCCCCTCTTTGGAATTGTCACCACCTATGCTATATAAGCAAGGCTACCCCTCCTCCGTTGAGAGTTGGAACTTTGGAAAGATAGACCTATTGTTGTATCATTGTATCATTTCTAAGTTGAATAAAGAAGTCTTTGGAGTTCCATTGGTGTTGTTGCTATGTGCTTGAATCTTATGCTATTATTATGCGGTAATTTATATCTTGTGCTTCAATTTTGTATATCTATTTGCAAAGGCTTTGAAAGTATGTTGTCATACAGTAGAGTGAGGTAAATCTAGTTTGATTAATCTCATTTCTTTTCTATAATTCATGAACTTTTATATTGCACGTCTTCTTTTCAGTTAAATTAACATGCATATCTGAGTTTCTGTTTATGTAGGAGAGACCTTCTTAACAAGTGTTTGTAGGGTTGAAGTATATTGTTTGCAGGTTCTTCAAGCTTGGAGGATTGATTGGTTGTAGCTTCAACCATCATTTGTCCAAGATTCTCAAGGAATAGAGCTCCCTCTAATCTTCATCAAAGGACCCCATAGCCCACATTTTTCAATTGTTGAAAGAAAAAAGAGTTTCTTCCTTTCTCCCTCTCAAATTTCTTCAAAAGCTATTCGATTACTTTCTTCATGCAAGCATAAGATGCTAGTTTAAATTCAGAGTTTAACTTAGTTTCATTTCGCTTGCAAAGTATCTAGATCTAGGCATTTCTTTTATCTATCTAAAGCTAGATCTAGTTAAGAGAAGTTCCTTTATTGCTAGTTTCTTTCCTGTAAAATTTAAAGGTTTGAAGGTGCATGTTTGATTAAGCTTCATTTTTGTTATTTGGCAATACTAAAGTGCTTTCATTTGCTGTCCCAATAGGCAACCCCAAAATCTCTAAAAAATTTTCAAGTTTTTAGCATAGTTTACTTAGTCATTTTTTTACAATTTTTCTATAAGATTTGACGACCAAGGGAAGATTCCGTCAAGTTTGGCGAAATCAAGGCTTTTGAGGTAGCCGGGGGACTTTCTACTTCATCAACAAAGTTTTTCTCTTGTTTTTCTTGTAGTTTATTCAAGATCCAAAACTTGTAAGGATCCAAGCTTCTAAAGTTAAGCTGAAAGAGAACTTTGTTCTCAGTATAATAGTTGCAATAAAAGCGGGCCCTTTTGTGTCCAATTTCTCCATCCCCATTAGGGGGATTTGTGTGTCTTGGTTTGGCTTTCTTTTGTTGATGCATGTTTAATCTCTTTATCTCAAACACACGTACAAGTTAAGCAAATTGAACACACATAAACACTCACATTTCACATCCATGATTAATTAAAAGGAACTTTCAATCATTTATGCATGTTTGATTTAGAATTCTTTATTTACTATCAGCAATAAGTCTTGCAATCTTTCAATTTCCAAGTATCTTGCAATTTCTCTTTTTAGTTACAAGGCAGGGTACAAAGTTAATTTCTTTCAAGTGTTGCAAAGATTTTTCGATTTTTAAGTATCTTTTGCAAGTTCTCTTTACAAAGTAGGTTACAAAGCAGGTTGCAAAGTTTATTTCTTCCAAATCAATAAACCTTTTCTTTTGTAGTCTAATTAGGGAAATCTCTAAAGTTGTTAGTTCAATGCACGGGAAAACGCCTAAATGTGACCTGTGAAGTAAGGCGGGCTCTCTCGGGACCTGGTTTTCCCACCCGTTTTGGATATCCAACACTTTTAGTGAGCTTACTGGTGAGACCTTTTGGATTTCGGTAAGTTCTCCTCAAGTTTCCAAACAAAGAGCTAGCCTCTAAAGAGGCCACATTTTTTCATTAACTCAACATTAATTTATCTTAATAAAACACTCAATCAACAATTGCCCACGAATCCTTTTGAGGCACTGGTACAATTGATCTTTCTTTATATATGTGAGCAATCTTTACATTCATGCAATTGTCTAACTTATATGCTTAAATCTTGCAGATCTTGTGTCCTTTGATATATGCATGCTTATAGACAAGTACTTTATATGATGATGATGAATGTTAAATGTTGAATAGTTTGTTTTATTTAAAGCAATAAACTCCTAGGAATAAGTTCTTTTTCTTTCTTAGTTTAAAAGAGCCTTAGATTATTTTTATAGGGACTACCCCCCTTGGTTTCGCTAGGAGTTGGCCTAGATAGAGGAGTTGAGGATCGGGTGACAACACCTTGACTCGAAACTTGCTCCCAAGGACACACCAAGTGGATTGAAGGTTTCTTCCACGTTACCCCAGGTGTGTATAAATGCAACAACAAGCTCGACTTGCATCATTCATCATCAGGATCCATTCCACACAACTTGGCTTTGGTTCCGTTGCATTCTGATGATTTCCGTAATTTTGAATCATTATGGGTCATATCTTAATTAAATTCACTAAGTAGGTCATAATGGGCATATTACTTGGAGAAACCTCTTAGTGTAATAGCTCATCGGAATCGGGAGGAAGAGCATTACAGGATAAGATGATGATAAGTGACTTTCAGTGGCCAGAGAAGCCATAAGGATGGATAAATCACTTTTTAGAGGTAAAATGGTTAATTAATTAATTAATTAAGTGATTTAATCAAGGAATAATAAAATAAAGTAAAAGTCACTTGGAGGGAAAAGGTTAACCATGAATTAGGGTTTGGGGAAGCTATAAAGGAAGGGTAAAGCAACCTAATTCAAAATTATGTTATGATTTGATGTTGAGATATTTGGAGAGGAGGAAATCTACCCCCTTGTTGTTTTGTGGATTTTTGGAGGAATCCACCACCATTGATCGGTTTTGGTGTTGAGAGACACACCCTAGCATATCGGAGAGACCATCCAGGTATTTAACCGTGCATTACCGTGTCCAGTTCAGTGATTGCGCAGCTCAACGAGTGAGGGTGCAAGTGATTGAGAGAGGGTTTGTGCGACCGCTTGAGACAGTTTAGATTTGGTCGATTCCTTCCGACCCATTAGAGAGCTAGCCAGGGTGCACCTATTGAGCCACCTATCTTCAGTTTCTGACGGTGAAATCTTCTGGAAAGCGAAAAACATTCATTTAGGGCACAACTCTTGAGGCACATTTGGGGTCCAGGGGACATTCCGGGGCAGATCTAAGAAATCCCTTCCGATCCATTACAGAGGAGACCAGGACGATCATTTTGAGCTATACATCGTCAGATTCCATCGGTGGAATCACTAGGGCGCACTCATTGAGTCCAGGAGGTGCACAAACCCCCAGGGGGTGATATCCAGAACTTTAGAGATTGGATCTTCAGTCCGACAGTCATCAGGATTAGTCTAGAGACCAGGGTGCATCTTTTGAGACAGTTTTCAGCTCATTCCAATGGGTATCGCCATCAGGGCGAGTTTTCCGGATTCTATAGTAGTTATCGAGAGCTGCCAGATTGCTTTTTGCTTATCTATCCGTGCATGCGTAGACCAACATCCATTCTTCTGATCACGGGTATTTCTTATCGGTCGATTTGTATTCCAGTGACGATGCATGAGATCTAACAGACGATTATTATATTTGCTTCCAGTTATTATTGTATATCTTGCTTTTTCCGCATTATATATATATTGGTGAGCTGCGTTGTCTTTATTTTGCGTGCATTGTCTTATACTTCTAAACACATAATAAACTAGAACACACATGCGAAAATCACCAATCATGTTCACACAGTAACTCAAACGCATTCAGAAACCCCCATAGTATCAGATTCAGTTGCCAAAACCATAGTTCAACTGTAGATATCTAGATGAACTGGATCAGGGATATTTCAGTGTTATCAGAGCCTTCTTCCTACTAGCTTGTGAAGAAGTGCTTCTCATGTCCCCATGATTTCGGGAACAGGTGAAGAATACCCATAGGGTCGAGGACATATTGGGGACGAGTACATTCAGTACTGCAGAGGTCATAGCAGAGATAGGAGAGATAGAAACGGAAGGGATTACACCTGCTTCCACACTCAATCAGATACAGAGAAAGAGATAAATGACAGAGAGCATATTAGTTCAGACACAGAGGTCGAGATTGAGAGGACTATGGGTGACAGGTGTGAGACACTCGAGGGCAGGGGGAAAGGCCCCGAGATACATTTTGATAGTACACAGGCCATGTTGAATGACCTAGCTATAGAGAACATAGAGACCTGTTGAACGCCATACAACAGATGAAACTTAGTGCACAGATGCTCCAACATAACATGAGCAGAATAGGTGCCAATGCCGCAGGAGGGTCTAGTGGTTCAAAGAGGCAACAAACAGGACAAAAAAGACATGATGAGGAGTTTGCAAATTATTTGAGACAATATCAGGAGCTTGGTATGGATTTTCATGCAAACATGTCATTCAAGGATTTTTTTCACCATCAAATATCCTGAGTGGTATGAACCCCAACTATCAGGGGACAAGAAGGGGAAGGTGCACATTGTTGAGGTACACTATGATAGTGAGGATGAGGAGGTGCATGAGAATCCAACCATAGATGCCTATTTAGAGCAGTCAGATGAGGCTAGTGACTCCTGTGCATCTAAGGGACAGTTGGATGGACAGGATGATAGTCTTGTTCTTCATCTTCCCTACCAGGCAGTGTTGAGACTTCAACACTTTAGCATAGTGGTGACACTTGTGAGGATTCATATGTGTGGGCACTTGGATGTGATGAGATTAGGTGGTTGGATGACCAACCCTTGGTTATAGATATGGCTTCTAGGAAGTCATGTATGGAGGATGATGAGCTTTCTATGATGACAATGACACATTCTTTATCTTCTCCGACACGTATGATAGCCACGACACATGAGGATATCAGTGGCATTCCTGATATGGTGGGGGAGCCTTGTGTGAGGATTGTACACCAGGTACATATGGATTTGCAGACCCAAGAGTAGAGACATGACTTGGAGATAGTTGATCTTACACATACCTACCAATATGGGGAGAGGGAGTCACCTCTTTTGGAGATTCCATTGTTAGATCAGGCTGTGGAGACTGATAGTTTGATAAGATACTCACTTCCAGGACCAGTCCACAGTGATGAGGGTGCACTCTGCATGGGTCGGGATGACCATATCTCATGTCTAATCACATCTGTATGGGATCTAGGTGTGGATGACATTAGCAGAGTGAGTGCATAGGAGGATACAACTGCCCATACAAGATATAGTGAGATTCAGATGGGGGTAGCAGTTGGTGATAGTGTGCAGTGGCATACAGGAGGATTCAGTAGCATAGTGGACAATGGGTAGTTTAGTGCCTTATCTTTTGAGGAGTGTGTTGTTGGGGATTCCATTGTTGACACTAGTAGTGAGGGGCATGAGGTAGAACCTCAGCGGGACTGTGATCAGGAATCACGACACTGGACGAGACAGTTGAGAGTCAGCGAGGATATGATCATGGTAGCCACTAGATGCATGGATGATACACACACATTGGTGGCAGATTATTGTTGGAGGGCATCGATGGCACATGATAGTTCAGATGGGGGTTTTCCATAGGTGACTTTCATATTCTCAGGGAAAGAGTAACTATGATGCAGGCCAATTACCAACAATTGTTGATGGACATAGATTACCTATTGGAGGTTGGCGATATGTATTGCAGGGTCTTGAGGGAGCAGGAGTTGGAGGTGGACCGACTCTATCATGGGTTGGTGAGCACACGAGGATTCTTGGAGGGCACACAAACAACCCTTCAAGAATCAAAGTCCAGATTAGATGAGCTCCGTGAGGAGACTGGTCAAAGATACACTATATCTATCTCGATAGAGAGTCAAATATGTTCCTTAGTTACATTGTTGGAGGATGTTCGGGTGACACAGGGGCCACCATTCATGGGTAGTTCTGAGACAGTCGGTCATACACATACACATGAGGATTCTAGAGCCAGGGGCAGTTACAAGGAGCTTTTCATTTGTGTTCCAGGATTGGTTGATATCCACACAGAGGTTGATCCGGTAGTACAACTTGGACATATGATGATGAGAGATATGTACAGTGGGATTCAGGGGGACACATTGGATTGTAGCGAGGAGACACACTTAGTGGAGCATGGAGATTCCTCTGCCTTGCAGCAACACATAGTTCTGGGAGATCACCTTCACAGTAGCAACAACTATCTGAGTGATGATGGAGGGAGAGTGATTGACCAACAATTTGTGGAGTTATCTAGCATTGTACCCGATAGTTGGAGTTTAGACGATTATTCACCATGGGTGCTAGTGGATGAGCTTTTGGTCCAATCCTGGGGATTGACCAAAGCATATGATACTTGACCAAAGCATTGCATACATCAAGATAGGGGTGGATCATCAGAGACATACAATTGAGACCTTGGGCGTGATGGTGAG
>JASDQU010242127.1:184078-195735 GCA_032191745.1 Picea mariana
TGTCTTCTAAACATGATATTGATACAAGATTCTTTTCTAAACCAGGTACATATAGAACATTGCTTAAGTGAACATGATTACCTGATTCCAATTTGATGGAGGCTTGTCCAAATCCTTCGACGGGGTAGGTGCTTTTGTCTCCAAGCTCCACTTTGTACGATGTCTTTCTCTCATTCAGATCTGTGAGTCTAGCTTGATCTCCTGTCATGTGCTTGGAAGCTCCACTGTCGATTATCCACATATCTTCTTCAATTGTCCCAGTAAGTGATGAGTAATGTAAGAGACTGATTGTTTCGCACATGTCTTCAGTTGACTAATAACTTGTCATGCCTTGATCCAAAACTTCAACTTCATCATTTCTCTCTTCTAAGAAAGTCAATAGGTGCGCTGAGTTAGTGTGCATATGGATATATTCTTCTTGAGAAAGATGCTCCATCACAAGGTGCCGGATCTGAGAATTAGGGTTTCTGCAACTACTACAGCTAGTAACCCTAGATGCAGTTCTTTGGAATTTTCTCCTGCTAGTAACCCTAGCGACAGTTCCTCAATGAGCTCAATACCTAGCGGTTATGTTTCCTTCCAGCATTTTAGGCTGACTGAAGGGGTGTGGGCCCATAACCTATTAGAATATAGAGGATTGTGCTCATTTAACCATTGACGATACCCTCGTCACCCAACCATAGGCCTTAAGCCACCCTCTGAGCACCTTGAAATTGACCGAGAAGAGAATTTTGGCTGCAATCAATAGCCAAGAGAGGCTAAATGCACCAAGAAAAAGAATAGAAACTAAACTAAATAGATGAACCCACCCAGAAGCTAGTGCACCACTTTCCATCTCTCCAAGAAGTCCTATGCACAAAACTGTTGTTGCCTGCAACTGACTGCATAGACTTAGCTCTCACTGCAACTGTTGAGATGATAAATATTGAAACTGGCGCCCTGTATTTATAGTGGACTAGCCAGTATAAATGGGGCCGACTTCTCCTTCTGGGCATCAATAAATTCAATATAAATATATTTGTTCATCCGACGACTTGTTTAGGGTTTCCTTCAATTCTTTGCTTCCTTCCGGAGGATTCTAGTCTCATCATAGGTCACAATAGAGGTTCATACCTCCCGAAGCTACCATAATATTAACAGTTATATGAAGTACTAACCCACTGAATAATAGACTGCATATATTCTTTATTGTTGTCTTGTTCCAGGAAGGTGTTCTCTTTTTGGCATACACTTCATTTATTGGTTGTTTAGCTGAACTGTCTGACATTGGTGGTAACCTATGAGGAGGGAAATCTAAAACTTGACCTTATACCTTCTACCTCTTCAAACCCTAGGTTGTTGGGGATGTCTCCCCTGGGCTAACCTCCCTAAATAGAAATAACCTCCCCATCGAGGTGACATTGGGTGGGGAAGGTTCCCGTTATGCCATTTTGACCTCTATCCTTTGGCCTTTGACCTAAACTATAAACTGTGCGATAACAAAACCTATAAGAGAAGAAGACCGTGCCTATGAGCTAGAGAAAATTTTTAAATTAACAACAAGACAACATGATTATTTTAATCCTACAGTAGATGGAAATCTAAGTTGGGGAAGTGAAAGTGCATGCTCATCAAATTCAGAAGAAGCATTGGAAAATTGGCAAAACAAAATGTATGAAGTCTCTACACGGAGGTGTGCCAGATTGACTAAGGCAATCCACTGGATTGGCATAGAAGTAAGTAGTCTTCCTATATTTGATGGATTGAATAATTTAGAGACATTTCTATTTCAATTTGAAGGAATTGTACCATTACAACAGAGGTTGTTGGCACTAGATGAAGCCTTGAAAGCAACACCAACTATATGGTGGGGAACACACAAGAAGAACATCGCGGAGTGGGTAAAATTCCGCACCTTGTTGACAGTGTGCTTTTCAAACCAAGTTGAAGGTTGTGAAGTTTGATGCACGGGACAAAGTTGTCCTAGGGACCTTGTGCGAAGTTTTGAGGAAGCCTGGAGCAGCATTTCTAAAGAACAATGGGTACATAAGTTCATTAACACCTTAGATACTACGCCTATCAACTGGTATATTCAAGAATAACTGCGCTTATTCACTACAGATTGGCATGGTATGAATCAGAACTTTATAGCTACATTCCTATTTGAAATCTAGTACCCCACAATAGATCAGGCTTTACAAATTATCAAACAAAAGGTCTTTGAGGAGGCACCTAACCCCCCTCTTGAACAAGTAGAAGATGAAGGTATTGCGCCTCTTTAGTGGTTACATGGTTGTTATAATATTAATGCTGATGAGGATGATAACCCTAGGAATACGAACATTTCATAAACTGAAGGACAAAGAGATATAGAAGGGATAGGGATTTCACTACCTTTTGTTGGACAACCTATCAAAATTAAGAAAGTTAATATTGGAATAGGGAAAGCACCTAAGTTGGAAAATGTTGGAGAATACTGGGATGATGATACTATTGGTAAGATTACAAAACTATTGCATGAGTATCAGGACATGTTTCCAACCAAGTTCACAGACATGAAGGGCATTAAAGGGCCCATGGGAGAAATAAAGATTCCTTTGAAATAAGATGCCAGACCTGTCAAGGAGAGGCCTTACAGAATGAACCCTAAGTACAAGAAGAAAGTTAATATTGAATTAGATAAAATGTTGGAAGTAGGAATCATAGAACCAGTTGAAGAATATGAATGGATTAGCCCTATGGTGGTCCAAGATAAGAAGTCAGGAGAAATCATAATCTATGTAGAATCTGAGGAAACTGAATGATGCATGTTTACATGATCCATTTCCTACACCTTTTACCGATGAAGTCCTAGATAATGTAGGAGGAAAAGAAGTTTATTCATTCACAGATGGATTTTCAGGCTACCACCAGATCATAATTGCTAAGGAGGACAGACATAAGACTACATTTGTAACAGAATGGGGTTCCTTTCAGTACACTGTGATGCCTTTTGGTTTGAAGAATTCACCAAAAATCTTTTCCAGGGTGGTGGTCGAAGCATTTAAGGAATTTTTACATAAGTTTCTAGAGGCATACTTTGATGACTGGATCATTTTTAGTCTACTGAAAGATCATATTGAATGTTTGAGATTAATATTAGATAATTGCAGGAAATGTCAGATTGCCTTGAACTTGAAGAACTGCATTTTCTTTTCACCTTTTGGAGTGTTGTTAGGACACATTGTGTGTAAGCAGGGGTTGTTGATAGATACTTCCAAGATTTATATCATTGTTGATGTACCTCCTCCTACTTCGGTTAGACAATTGTGCACTGCATTGGGACACACTATATATTATAGAAAGTTTATTAAGGGTTACACACAGATAACAACACATATGGAAAAGATATTAAAGAAGGATAGGATGTTTCAATGGACAGAGGAATGCCAATAGAGCCTTGACACATTAAAGCAGAAAATGATCACTACGCCTATTTTGGTTTTTTCATATTGGAGTAAGGAATTCCATGTTCATGTCAATGCTTCATCCATTGCATTAGGAGCAGTTTTAGCACAACCAGGTGTAGGAGATATTGACCATCCTATAGCCTTTTCTAGCAGGAATCTTTCTACATCTGAAATGAATTATACTACCACTAAAAGAGAAGGCTTAGCTATGGTATATGCGTTGTAGAAGTTTAGAAACTACTTGTTGGTAAGACATTTTAAGATGTTCACTGATCATTCTACATTGAAGTACTTAGTCAACAAGCCGGTGTTGGGGGGAAGAATATGCCGATGGTTATTATTATTCCAGGAGTATGAATTTGAGATTGTGGTTAAGCCAGGAGAATGAATAAGGGACCCGACCACTTATCCAGGTTAGAAAATGGAGAGGAACCTACCAGTTTGAATGACACACTACTAGATGCACAGTTGTTGTCCATCAGGAAATTTGATTATCACATTGTTGAGATAGTCCAGTTCCTGTCCACAGGAATGGCACCTCGTGAGTAAATAGTTATTCAGAAGAAACAATTGGTAGTCCGCGCTGTAGAGTTTCAACTTATAGCTGGACAGTTGTATAAGATGGGATTGGATGAGATCTTAAGAAGATGTGTTAAGGAGTGAGAAAGAACAATGATTCTTGTAGAAGTAGATGGAGGCATCATAGGAGGACATTATGTAGGGAAAGAAACAATGTAGAAGGTTCTCATAGCTGGCCTCTCATGACCCACTTTACATAAGGATGCTAAGGAATACTACAGATCCTGCGATGTATGCCAAAGAGTAGGAAAGCCTTCTAGAAGGGATGAGATGCCTTTAGCACCATAGTTAATTGTACAAGCATTTGATAAATGGGCTATTGACTTTGTGGGACCTATCAAACCACCAGGAAAGCACAGAGGAGCTCAGTATATCATCACTGCTACAAATTATTTGACCAGATGGGAAAAAGAAAGAGCAGTTAAAGACTGTAGTGAAACTACAACTATGTGGTTCATCTTGGAGGATATCATAACCAGATTTGGATGCCCACATATCCTTATGAGTGATCAAGGTACACACTTCATTAACAAAACTATTGAAGCCTTGACTCAGTATTTTGAATTTCACCATCAGAAGAGCACACCCTATCACCCACATGCGAATGGTACAGTCAAAGATTTCAATAAGATTTTGGAGAGAGCACTAACTAATATTTGTAGTATTAACAGAGATGATTGGGATTTGAGAATTCCAGCAGTGTTATGGGATTATTGAACCGCTTGCAAAACTTTGACAATGCAGACTCCATTTAAGTTAGTTTATGGCCAGGAAGCAGTGGTACCTATGGAATATTTGGTTCCTAGTTTAATAATTGTAGCATTTATAGGTATGGATGACACCGACATTATTCAAGACAGGCTTGCACAGTTGATAGAAATAGAGGAATACAGGTTCGTTGCAGGATTTCATCAGTGGGTACAAAAAGAATGATAAAAGGCTTACCATGACAGACATATCAAGAAGAACGCATTTAAACAAGGAGATTTGGTACTTTTATATGACAGCAAATTCATGAAGCATCCAAGAAATTTTAGGACACATTGGCTTGGGCCATTCAAGGTTGCCTATGTTACAGAAGGTGGAGTTGCGCAAATGAAGACTCTTAATGGAGAATGGAAGGATGGTTTAGTAAATGGGAGTCGGTTGAAGTTGTATTATGACAACCAGCTTCCTCGAAGCTCTCAGTAAAAGAAAAGAAAGAAGGGTCTAGGTACCATGTGCAGCTAAAATTGGGTACCAGACATAGAAAAGACAGTTTGCACATAATAGGGAGGGACACAACAGAAAGCACAGGTTCCTCCGCACAGTCTGCAGTTGAAGTAATATAGAGGGCTCAACCCTATAGTGACTTAGGATGAGTCACATGTGAGTGTTGGGGGCATGTTGGCCCTTGGTCATGTATTAAGGAAGAAAGTGAATATTAAGGAAGAAGAAAGACAAAATATGAAGTGCGCATAAGGAACACAAATCGAGGAAGGGTCGAAGTGGTTAATTTTAATGTTTATGCCATTATTATAGTTCTTTTCATTTCATAAGATAAGAGCATAATAAGAACAAGATCACTGAGAAATACACATCCACAAGAGACACAACATTTATCCTGGGAAACCCTCTAGGGGAAGAAAACCCAACAAAACTTCCTTATCATAAATAGCTTATACAATGTTCAAGGGATAACTCAAACCAATACAGAAAGTCCTCCCCAAGAGATGCACCACCCTTCTTCTCCTCTCTCCAACTTCCAATTGTAGCTTGCCTCATAAGAGAATGAGCAAGTGAAGTGTGTGTAAGAAGTGAGGCGCTAGCCTCTTATTTATATCAATATGTCATGTGTGAAGAGTCACCAACTGGCAGGGCCAACCTCACACTCTAGGTGGGTAAACCCACCTTTAATTAATTCTGGCCCTTTCATTATAACTGCTGGGGCCGACTTCTTATTTTTCACTTTGTAATTGTCCGATGACCAATCCGCAAAACGGGATTTGGTCCTTATACAATTACTGACATGATTAATCCTCAATGGGGATTAATCCAGTAACAACAACAATAATAATGACATTATTAATCCACAATGGGGATTTAATCCAATAACAAAATAATAATAAGAATGCTCTTCACAGTTACATTATTTCAACACTCCCCCTTAACAAGAAGGGTATTCTTCATCAGCATCAGGCGAGAGAGGTCTGCATCATTGGTGGCATCTTGGAGGACAATATCGTCAATATCATCTTGAACAATTGTCTGGCACATTTACAAGTCATCGGAAGTTTTCTTTATTAGCAGCATCATCATTCTCAAAAGAATTCTATCATCATCTGCATCAAATATGTATCAGTAAAAATGATACCTCATCACAGCACAAGGCTGTCATATCACAGTACTACACTAGCTCAATGTCATAGCAGTTAAGTTGGTAGCTCAGTGTCAGTCACATCTTGCTTTACGTCTAACAACTAGGTCAAAAGCAAGTAATATCATCATCTCGCTTTACATCTAACAACTAGGTCAGAAGCGAGGAATCAAAGCGTCATGCTTTACGTCTAACAACTAGGTCAGAAGCATGACTCATCTTGCTTTATGTCTAACAACTAGGTCAGAAGAAAGGAACACAAACATCTTGCTTTACGTCTAACGACGAGGTCAGAAGCGAGGAATCATCGATGTTATTCTTTACATCTAACAACTAGGTCAGAAGCATAACTCATCTTTCTTTACATCTAACAACGAGGTCAGAAGCAAGGAACACACGGCGTCATACTTTACGTCTAACAATGAGGTCAGAAGTATGACTCATCTTGCTTTACATCTAAAAGCTAGGTCAAAAGCAAGGAACCAACGGTGTTATGCTTTACGTCTAACAACTAGGTTAGAAGCATAACTCATCTTGCTTTACGTCTAACAACGAGGTCAGAAGCAAGGATCACACAGTGTCATACTTTATGTCTAACAACGAGGTTAGAAGTATGATTCATCTTGCTTTACGTCTAACGGTGAGGTCAAAAGCAAGGAATACATCTACTCCCCCTTTCATGGAAGGTCCTTTCAGACAATACCAAGCTTATCTCAAAAGTGTTCAAACTTTACACGAGATAGAGGCTTATTCATCACATCAGTAACCTGTTCATCTGTGCTAATGTACTGGAGCTTCAAGGCTCCTCTCTGTACCATGTCGTGGATGAAATGATAGCAGATATCTATGTGCTTCAACCTGTCATGGAACACAGGATTATCTGTCATTTTAATATAGCTTTGATTGTCGCATAGAATCGCGATTGCTCTCATCTCTACATCAAGTAGGCCTGTCAGCAACTTTCAAAGCCATATAGCTTCGCAACTAGCAGAACATGTGGCAAGGTACTCTACTTATGCTGTGCTGAGAGAAATACTGGATTGCTTCCTACTTTGCGACGAGATCATAGCTAATCCCAAACTGAAACAACATCCGAAAGTTCTTTTTCTGTCAGCAACGCTTCCTACCCAATCTGCATCAGTATATCCACTCAGCGTGAAGTCATGATCTCCATCATAGCTAAGACCATAATCCACTGTACCCCTAAGGTACCTCATCACATGTTTTGCAGCCACTAAATGAACACGTCTGGGCTCTACCAGAAACTGACTCAAGGTGTTCACTACAAAACAGATGTCTAGTCTGGTGTTCATCAGGTACATCAATGATCCAATAATCTACCTGTACAGAGTGGCATCTATCAAATCTGACGAAGTATCGACCAGCAGCTTCAGCTTCGCTTCCATGGGTGTATTCATGGACTTGCATTCTATCATGTCAAATCTTTTCAAGATTTCGACTGTATACTTCCCCTGGTTAAGGAAGATTCTTTCCGGACTCTGCCATACCTCAAGACCTAAGAAATAATGCATTAGGCCAAGGTCTTTCATTTCAAATTCAGCGGCAAGTCTCTGTTTACATTTAGCGATGAGATTTTCTTCTCCAGTTAAGAATAAGTCATCCACATACAGTAATAGTATTACTAGTTCATTATCCATGATCTTGAAGTAGAGATTTGAATCATCTTTACTCTTGGTAAAGCCCAAGATCGTCAAGAAACTGTCTATATGGCCATACCAAGCTCTGGGAGCTTGCTTTAATCCGTATAAGTATTTCTTCAATCAACAGACATGAGACTTCCTGTTTTCAACCTCAAATCCTTGGGGTTTCTCTATTTAAACTTCCTCTTCAATGATATCATTCATAAAAGCTGTCTTCACATCCATATGCTGCAGCTTCCATTTCATCTTAGCAACAAGAGCTATAATGGTTCTGATCGAAGTGTATCTGGCCATAGGAGTGAATGTCTCTTCATAGTCGATTCCTTCCTTCTGGGAAAAGCCACGAGCGACAAATATTGCTTTATATTTCTCAATACTTCCATAAGCATCATGTTTTATCTTGAAGATCCATTTCGATGATACCACATCCTTACCTTTTGGTCTGGGAACTATTTCCCATACATCATTCTTTATTATGGATTGGTATTCCTCTGTCATGGCATCTGCCCATTCCTTCTTCTGGATAGCCTCTTCAAAACATGTGGGTTCCTCATCAAGTAGATTGCACATCAAAGCTGTGTAACTGGAGAATGGCTTTGATTTCTTCACCTATCTCGTGGTTCCTTCTGGAACACCATATTTCTCTCCATCTCGAATAAGCTCTCTTGCCCAAGCAGGCTTTATTTTATGGGAGAATGTCATCTGAGGAGGTTCTTGAACTTCTATTACATCATGATCTTCAAGAGTATCCTCATCAGGGGAAGCTATGACTTCCCTTACAGGTTAATCCAATAACAAAATAATAAGAAGAATGCTCTTCACAGTTACATTATTTCAATAGTTAAAGAAGCATAAAGGAACGAACAAAGTGAAGGAAATCAAGTCATTGAAAGGAAAGATCAAGGAAGAAAAAGAAACAAAGAAGATAGACTGTGGAAAAGTCAGCAAGTGGAAGAAGACATTAATGGGTGCTTTGGAGCACCTCTTGGAAAAGAAGGAGGAAAAGGTCGTTTAAGTCCTTAAAATTAGGATTATGTGGATCTATGGTTTTGGCAATGAAAATTTAGGGTTTTGGACACCTGGTCCTTGGTCTAGAGTTTTCTAAGGGTCATGGAATGTATAAATAGAGGTCAAGAAGAATTGAAAGAGAGATAAAAGAGTGGTATTGAGATGTAGTAGTGTTATGTTTTAGAGTATTCTTGTCTTTTGGGTCTTTAGTTGGGTGCAGATATCTACTCTCCAACTGGGTGCACAGGGATAGGGAACACAGAGGAAGAGAGAGAAGGTTCTACAACTGAGTGCACAGATAGAACTGTACATTTTCATCTATTTGATTAATAAACACAGTTCTATGGACATAGTCCTAGGGAGAGGGTGAACCACATAAAATATTGTTGTTCTATGTGGTTGATGTTGTGTTATTTTCTATCTTTTATTTTCTTATTGCACTGTTATTTTCCCTATTGAAGATAAGAAGATATAACTAACTTCACGAATTTAAGCATAATATTGTTAAGAAACTCTAGGTTATCTTGCGTTGTTGTTTTGGAATCATCTTGCATTTCCTCTGGTTGTAGACACTTGTGTCCTGCAACCCCCCTATTTCTACTTTGGGTGAGACTTCATCTACTTCGCAGGTGTTGCCATAAGGGCCAATAGTTAGGTTTTGTTGGTTCGTTGTTAGAGTTGAACCCTAGATATGCCGTTGTTCCAACATGCAGCTACGGTAAACCTTAGCCACAATAAATGTGCATCCCAATTACTTCCATTCTCTTCTTTATTGTTTAAAAAAATGAGGATATTGTAAATTTTATATATATATATATATATATAAACATAAAACAAATTTAATTTAATGTAATTAACTTACAATCAATATAAAAAAAAATTCAATTTTTTTAATCTAATCACTATATTATTAAAAATGAAATTGATTAATTTTTCATTTAATCATTATATTATTAAAAGAACCATACAAATTAATTAAACATATAAAATTATAAGTATACAATTTATAAATTCAAAAATTAAGGAAATCCTAATATTGATCTTCAATAACATCCTCTTCATCAAGGGATGGCAGGTGTGAGGGCGGGGGAGGGGGCGGGGGTCTTTATGATATGGGAGGAAACAATATTTTTTATTACACCTGGGAGTTTAGATGTGTTTCAAATAATCTTTCCAAAGGATATTTGTTGTGGAGGGGTATGTGCATCGTAAAGAAGGAAGGCTTCAAAACTTTAATCATTCTAGGGGATTTGATGTTGGTTATCAAAACCTTGATTGATAAAGCAATGACAGAGGGAAACATCTTAAGAAATCTCATATCAAGGATTAAAAACTCTCCCTTGATTTGAACATATTTCCTTTTTCCATATAAAAATAGAATTTAATGGTGAGGAAAATCACTGGGCTAAGGTGGTTTCCTCCCTAAGCCCAAGGTCACTGATAAAAAATGGGGTGTGTGATTATAGCCCCATACCTTAACAGAACACCGTGTATCTATTTAAATCATATTCATTGTTAATTCATTTCCAGACACATCAAGGGAAGGGCATCAAGAGCCCTCTGTTGTTTACATGTATCGTTCATATGGGACACATTGAGGCTATTCAATGTAAAATCTGTGAAATTTTATTGATATGTGGGATTTCATTGGTAATGGGGAGTGAGAGAGCCTCTATTGCAATGGATTTAATATGTAATTCATAAAATTGGCATGGATCATTTAGAAGCGAGGCTATTCAGGGTTTGAAGTGGCATGAAGGTTCCTAGTGCAGGCTCACCACATCCATAAGTGGATACAATTGCACTCGTGGGTGGTGATATCGAATGGAGTTGCATCTTCAATGTCGATATTATATACTTTTCAAGACAGGAAACCCCTGATCCTTTGGTTACTTTTCCTTATTCTAGTTTCTTATATTGCTTTTTGTGACTTGGACTAGTATAGACAAAATAATGTTCCTCTGTTTATACTAGTTTTCTATAAAATTGGAATCAATAACTATTGCCCGGGGATTGTTTGGCCCGGTTTCACTTTAAGTTGTATTGTGCAAGGTTTGTTTGAGTTAGACATGGAAAACCTATATTGGAAGGAAGTTTGTAAAATTATTTACAAACATAAAGAAATTACACAGGCTAACTGCGGTGCTCTCATGCACATCTTCTCAAAAATCATAGAACTAGAGAAAGAAAATATCACAAATGCTACCAAAATAAGGAATATTCTTCTCCTCCAGAACTGACAAATAGAATCTCTAGAATTTGAATTCTATGGGCTCCACTCTCTAGTTATCCTTCATCATTTGGATTATCTCCTTGTCGCCTCCAATAATTATGGCTGCAAGAACTTGTTGCAAGGAGATTTCAGGGAAGATGAAATACTGGGTCAAAATCACAATCCCATGGAGGTGGAAGAAATAGGGTCCCCTCATTCAGCTGAGGGGCATGAAGATCAAGACAATGCACCTCCCTAAATGGTCTTGTATGTTTTTTAGAATTGTTAGTTTTTTTGGGTAAATTTGTAAAGCAAGTTACTTGTAGAAATACTTGAAATTCCTATATAAAGAAGGCTTTAAAGATCATGATAGCTATATTAGAACTATTCTCTTAGTTTTGGAATAGGATTCG
>JASDQU010242127.1:195755-206494 GCA_032191745.1 Picea mariana
CAAGACAATGCACCTCCCTAAATGGTCTTGTATGTTTTTTAGAATTGTTAGTTTTTTTGGGTAAATTTGTAAAGCAAGTTACTTGTAGAAATACTTGAAATTCCTATATAAAGAAGGCTTTAAAGATCATGATAGCTATATTAGAACTATTCTCTTAGTTTTGGAATAGGATTCGAAATATTTTGTATGTAATTGTTGCTAGATTCAATGCACTTTCCTTTTTTAAATAAAAAATAAAAAACATCATCTTCATCAAAATAAATTTAAAACAAAATTATTAAAAAAAATGAAAAAATCAAAATTCACAATAATGTTGTATATACATTAATATAAAATTAGATGTATCACATTTCATTATAATTTTATATTTGAAAATAAAGTTGTGATAATTAGTTTAAAAGTTAAATTTATCAATTTATTATCAATAAAAACATTATAAAAGTTTTATATAGCACATTTTCATAATGTCATATTATTAAAACCAAATGTTGTTATAATTTAAAATTAAGWTTATCACTTTAATATTATAACTAAATTACCTTTAATAAACAAATAAATTTAAATGATATTATTACATTGTTATAATATAATCCATCACCCCTCATATGGGGTGTCAGGGATGCAATCAAAGCGTCGATGGGTCCTTGACCCCCCCACCCACCTGGCCTCTAGAGTTGCAGACAACTTCCATCTGCCTCCGTCACCCACCTCACCTCCTCATGCAGTTTAATTCTCCCCACCGTTGTCTTTTCCTAGATTTCGATTGTTCATGTCTTAGCATTCACATCATGATTCTACACTCACCTCACTTGTCTGATCCTCCTATCTTTCACATGTGGTATGGGAAGGTGGTGAAGTAGCTCAGTTTTATGGTGGATATGGCCCGTATCCTTGATAATAATGGGAGGATCCTCCAGTCATGGGCCATGGCACTGGGTGGCTATGTTAATTTTGTCCCCTTCTGGCTGCATTACTGCTTTTCTCTAGCTATTCATTTCACTTGTCCCCTATTCCCCTCCACAACTTCTTTGTCGCACCCTGCAGTGGGCATTTCCTCCCCCTTATTGATTTGGCATCTTACACTCTAGTTTTCCAATTCCTTTGATATGGCTAGGGGAATCTCTTCCAATCGAGGTCATGGAGGCACCTCGCATAGACCCAAAACCTGTCAAACAATTGTCTTAGGTTGATGGATAGTTGGTATGGATTTTTGGTTGTCATTGATGTCAACCATTGGAGAGTGATATTGTAGATTGATTTCAACCCTTGGAGAAAGCCCAGTAGAGAATTCCGGTAGCACAAAGGTTTGGGTAATTTAATGTATAATGGTATGCGTTTTAATATATTTTAAGGTAAGAATATTCTACATGGATAGTACATGTCATTCCATTTCTGGTGGTATGTGGAATGTCACATAACTCCTCACGGTTAGAGAGTTATGGCCATGAGAAGTTGGAGAACCCAGGTTGGGGTAGTGGACCCAAGTTTGTTTGATGGATAATGGTATGAGTTTTGATATATTTGAAGGAAATAATATTCTATATGGATAAAACATGTCATGCCATTTCTGGTGGTATGTGGAACGTCAGATAACTCCTCACAATTTGAAAGTTATGGGCTTACGAAGTTGGAGGACCCTCATATGTTGGCTTGAAGCCCCAAAAGGTCAAAGATGTCTAAGATATTGAAAAGAAGAAATTATTATTTAAATGATAAATTAAAGTGATAAAGTCAAGACAGATTATTTAAATAATAAAGTGAAGTGACAAAATCAAAGAAGATTATTTAAATGATAAAGTGAGGTGACAAAGTTAAGGAGGAATATTTAAATGATAAACTAATGGAGAACTTTCAAATTATGGAAAGTGGTTAACCCTAAAAATGAGGAAAATAGGTTAAGTGACCAATAAATGGGTTAAGTGACCTAGAAATAGGTTAAGTGACATAGAAATGGGTTAAGTGACCTAGAAATGGGTTAAGTGACCTAGAAGATGCTTCTAAGGAAGATATTTGGAGAGTATAAATAAGAGGCAAGGCTCTCTCATTTTACATCACACTTAAACATATTGAATATCTATAGGTGACTGAGGTAAACAAAGGATATCTAAGTCGAATTTCAGAGGGAAGGTGAAGAAAAGAAGGTTGGAATTCAAGGGAGGATAAATTCTTTTGATGATGCTTTCTAAGGTATGTTATTTACAGGTCATCTCACCATTTTCACAATAACTTTTTTCTAGAATGATTTAGACTGTGAAATTGATAGGCCATTTAGGAAACATACCCAAGTAAATGTGATAAAAAAATCATCTTATGSGTCGTTKTATTTTTGGAGTTACACTCTGTGGCAAATAAGGTTTGTGGCTAGTCTTGAAACTAGTCTAAAATAGGTGTTTCGGGTAAAAACGTCATAAATTATTCATAACATATCCAAATTAAGTAAGAAAAAATGTGTTGGTTAGAGTACAATCTRTAGTATTTTTTGTAACATTTTCATACCCATTCAACAAATATTTCATGCAGGGCACGCTTTACAAGTTCTCTCTCTAGAATAAGCTAGAATTTAGCAAGGTATGCCATTTTTTCTATAACTCCTTTTCTGAGAGGTTCTAAGTAGTGACACCTGGAGGAATTGCATTAAACAAACTGAAGAACATTGTGTACTATTTTCAGATCTTTTTTCATTACAGGTACATAGTTATGATTATTTCAAGTTAGGGTTGTTGACTAATCCCAAAATAGTCATGTGAGACTAAAGAAAAGTTTGTTGAAAATGCTAGTTTCTTGTTGTGAAAGTTAAGGAAGGTTTGCATGTATGTGATCATATAAACCAGGTCTATTACAGAGTTACAAATCATGTTTGGATGATGAAATTGATGATGGATTTTGGTTAAGGTACATGTTAAAGTTTCTTCTATTATTAGGTTATTTTCAATTTACTAGATAACAATAACATAGAGAGGATCACTGAGAGAAACACAATCAAAAGAGTACACAAGCATTTATCCTGGGAAACCCTCAAGGGGAAGAAAACCCAACAAAACTTCCATAATATAGATAGCCAATAAATGCGAAGATAATGAACCAGACAACAGAGAATATCCAACACTGAGCAACACGCCTCTCTCTCTTCCTTCTTCTGACAACCGACAACTGCAGCTTCCTTCAAAACTTGTGCACTAGATGAGTGAGATGAGTGTGTCTCTAAATGAGGCGCTGACCTCTCTTATTTATACAATTATGGCACGTGTGGAAGTGTCTCTTCATTAGCAGGGCCAACTTCTTCTTCTGGGTGGTTATAACCACCTTTAATATATTTTGGGGCCGCTTTAATATATTCTAAGGCCGACTTCTTATTTATCCTATCACAATTAGGGTTTGACCAATCTACAAAGGGGATTTGGTCAATTACAATACCTAATGTGATCAATCCACAAAAGGGGATTGATCTAATCAATAATAAATATATTTTATCTTTATCCATAAATGGGGATAAGAATATTCTTTGAAGTTACAAAATATTTTAACACTCCCTCTTAACAAGAAGGATATTATTTATCTTTTGACAGGTCACTGGATGTTGACATCAACTAGGTAGCAACATCCATTGGATAACATCATCAACTTGGCAACATCATCAACTAGATAACAACATCAATTGGATAACATCATCAAATGGGTAACATCATCAACTGGATAACAACATCAACTGGATAACTGGAGGCATCCACTTGGTCATCTAGCATCATGATGACTGACTGGCATATCTATAAATCATCGGAAGTTTTGTTCTCTTTATCTTCGCACAGAATATACTCTTTCTTTCTTTTGTCTTCACGCAGAAGGTACTTCTTTCTTATCTTCACACAGAAGATATCTTATCTTCAAACAGAAGATGTCTTATCTTCACACATAATATATTCTATGAGTTTTTCCATTCCTTTTATGTTCTCCCTTCTCTTGTAGTCATCTATCTCACCCATCCACTAGGGAGGACTACTACCATAGCTTCACTCCTAGTCATCCCACATGAACTAGAGAAGCTAAGATGCTAGCTTGGGAAAGACTAGACTCCCTTTCCATGTTCCATGCAGGATCATGACACAAACCTCAAGAGCCAACTAACCATCCCACATGGTCAAGGTTTGTGTTCTAGGATACTCAATCCTTGGCCAGAGGAGAGTGTCTGTCCACTGCCCCTTGGAGAAGCATCCACATTCCTCTCTACGAGGGTGGTCACACCCCTCTCTATGAGGGTATTCTAGCATGTCCCTAGAGTATCCAAAACTCAACAATTGGACAGAGGCCAAACTTGGAAAATTTCTCATTCCGCTTCTCTACGAAGGTCTCTTCTCTTTTCCTTCTCTATGAAGGTCTACCTGTGGGATATGAAAAAAATCTCTTATGGTCCAAAATATTTTCATGGTATAATACCATGCTACCAATCTGTTGGGAACCATCCATCTACTAGATAGCTTTCATCTTCATCAAAATATCTGGGCACCATCCATCTTCTTTTCTAACTGCATCAAATCGCGATCCTTCATTTCGAACTTGAAGACATGGCTCCCTCTTGCACCAAGCTAATATCTTCTAATCATCATCCTTGAATTTTTCTTCCGTAATCTCTTGGGTACCTTCCTAAGTTCGAATATTTCTTTCTTTCTGTCTTCATATTGGATCAACCTTCTCCCTCTGCATCTATAAGAATGATACTGGAGCAACCTGTAGTTACCTACATCTCATCCACTATATCTAAGTATCCATCTTTTTCTTCATCTTGAATATTTTTGTTCTACATCTTTAGGAGCCTCCTGCTCCTATATAAATATTGGATATTGTTTGTTCTTTACTAACTATCACCATATCATATGTCCTTATCATGTTGTCTGCAAGTCACGACATAAGTTATTTCTTCCGAGACTTGTAAACTTACTTACAATATGCTTTATTTGTCACTCTCATGAGTGATCATAGCTAAAATAAATATTTTAGCTCTTTATCATTTTCTTTGATTAGTCTGCATAGACACTGAAATAAAATGAGGTTAATTCACATTCTCACAAAAATCTAATTTGTAATGATAAAGTATTAAAGTAAACAAGATACTAAAAAAAACATGAATACTTATCTTTTGTTTTTTTGTGGGGAGGCTCGACGGACTCCACCATTTTCTATCAACTATCTTCAACTTAAAGTACATAATCCTTAATTTTTGATAAAGTTTTCTTTGAGGGAGTAGATTCCTCTTCCTCTGCCACATGTTCTTGATGCTTTCTTTTCCATTTTCCTTGAGGATAGTCATAGGAAAAGTGTCCCAAATTTTGACAGTTGTAGCATCTGATCTTTGAAACATCTCTCTTCTTATCTGGAACTCTTACAGAGTTAGCTTCTTTATTGTTCCTCTTGAAGGAACTTGTTTTGTTTTTTTGAACTGTAAGAGCTTCCTCTTTGTCAACAATTAATCTCTTCTATTGGTCGGCAAGTCTAGATTCTTCGTGTGTGCAATCTGCCCATAACTTATCAAACTTGGGTAACTTGCTTCTTGCACACACTCCTTGTATAAAGGGAATCCAAAATGTTGGAAACCCATTTAGGGTTGTGGTTACAAGTTATTTGTCACTAATGACATCTCCAATAGCTGCAAGATGATCTTTGATCTAAGAAACTCTCATAAGATAGGATGTGATCGATTCTAAGTTGTCCATCTTCATATTACGAAGCTGATTTCTTAAGGTAAGATTCTGACTAATGTCTTTGCTTTCAAATAACCTCCTGAGTGCTTCATAAATTTGCCATGTTGTCTATAGTTCGGATATATGAGGGATCAAGTGATCCTTTACTAAATCTGACAAGATTCTCTTTTCTTTCTTTTCATTCTTCTTATGCTTGGTCTTTTCCTCTTCTTCATCTGGTTCTGGTACACCCACTGTAACATGTTCTAGGAGATCATTCTCGTCTAGGATCATTTGCAACCTATGCTTCCAATATCTAAAGTTTCTAGATCCTTCTAGCCTATCTTCTACCCTCATGTCAGTAGTCATTCTTTCTTGCAATAGAAACCCTAGCCCTTCGGGCTATAGAAATAATAAAAAAATCAAATTTCTTGGATATGAAAACTAAACTCACCAAAAGATGCGTTGGACTGAGGCGAGTATGTTGGTACAGTCATATTTTTGAAAATCCAAATTTTACCCCTTCAAACTTGATTTGCGGATTTTTGGACTGGTGCTTCTGGTTTTTTGGTACTTCTGGTACTTTGGTTTTCTGGTACTTTTGGTACTTTATGAAAACTAGGGTTTCACTTTTCGAGAGATCTAGCCACTGAAAATGTGCGATGAAGATGCCAAAATGTTCCTTAAGGTAGGATGCACCTTTCTAGATGGATTTGGAACTGAAAACCTTCTTCAATAAAAAGCCCTAATTTTCATGTACGACAACAATGACGTTTTTCTTTTTCTTGTGAAAGATGCTCTCTTCAACTTAGCTCTGATACCATGTTAAAGTTTCTGCTATCATTAGGTTACTTTCAATTTACTAGATAACAATAGCATAGACAAGATCATTGAGAGAAACACAATCACAAGAGTACACAAGCATTTATCCTGGGAAACCCTCAAGGGGAAGAAAACCCAGCAAAACTTCCTTAATATAGATAGCCAATACAATGCCAAGATAATGAACCAAACAACAGAGAATATCCAACATTGAGAAACACGCCTCTCTCTCTCCCTTCTTCCAACAACCGACAACTGTAGCTTCCTTGAGTGAGTTGAGTGTGTCTCTAAATGAGGCGTTGACCTCTCTTATTTATACAATTATGGCACATGTGGAAGTGTCTCTTCATTGGCAGGGCCGAATTCTTCTTCTGGGTGGTTATAACCACCTTTAATATATTTTGGGGCTGACTTCTTATTTATCTTATTACAATTAGGGTTTGACCAATCCACAAAAGGGAATTTGGTCAATTACAATGCTCGACGTGATCAATCCACAAAAGGGGATTGATATAATCAATAATAAATATATTTTATCTTTATCCACAAAAGGGGATAAGAATATTCTTTGGAGTTACACAATATTTTAACACATGTTGGGTACATGGTTGAGATAANATCAATCCACAAAAGGGGATTGATCTAATCAATAATAAATATATTTTATCTTTATCCACAAAAGGGGATAAGAATATTCTTTGGAGTTACACAATATTTTAACACATGTTGGGTACATGGTTGAGATAAGTAGTTGATGAGTTGGCACATACATGAGGTGTATAGTTGATGATGGTGGTACATCTTGATGTGTCATAGTTGATGAGTAGTTGATACATGATTGGTACATACTTGGTACATGGTTCGAGGCACTTGTTGGTAGTATTGTTGACACATGGTTTATGGATGATGTAGCATACTTGTATTGGTATATTATTAGAAGAACATATTGATCTTGGTGATGATTATGAGTTGTTGTGTTATGGTTGGTTGATGCACATCTTTGTGGAGTGTCTTGGTGATTAATCTTGGTGAGTAGATCTGATTTGGTTGATAAGATTGATGAGACGGGTTGTTGTGATAGGTTGTTTGGACAGGTTGTTGTGACAGGTTCTTTGTACAGGTTTGGTGCATGGTTGATGCACTTGTTCATATTACAGGTTTTGTACAGGTTTGGTGCATGGTTGATGAACTTGTTCATGGTACATATTTTGTACAGGTTTTGTGCATGGTTGATGCACTTGTTTATGGTACAGGTTGATTGGTATAGGTTTACAACAGTATATCTCACAGTGATAGTGTGACAATGGTTCCATCATTCTACTTATATGTCAAGGCGGTTGGATGGGGCAAGGATAGGTGGTCGTAGCCACCTTCCGGTTATAGCTAGAGAAGATAGTGGGTTGTAGCCTCCTTCTGGTTGTAGCCAAGGAATTGGGGAGTTGGACCTTCCCTCAGGTTGTATCTTGAGAAACTAAGGGGTTGGAGCCTCCCTCCAGTTGCAGCTAGAAAACAAAGCAAATTGGTGCTTCCAATGAACGTAATTCTTCAAGACATATAAGAAAAAGCATTCCATGGTTTTCTCCTGCTTTGGGTTTCCACGTAAAACACCGATGTACTGTGTATGTGTATGATTGTTCATTTGTTCATTTCTTATTTACTCTGCAGTTATTGGATGATAATTCTACATTGATATAACACTTGGATTATATGGTTAAAATGGATTAAATTTCTCTATTATTGATTCTCCCCCCCTCTCAGTAATCCAACAATTGGTATCAAAGCCTGTTCCTTCAAGAAACAATTTAGGCCCAGAAGGTAAAAGCAGATGGTAAAAGACAAAAGCCTAAAAATGAAACCTCGAGATGCTTCGCCTAGGGATCCCCGAGAAGGAAATAAAAGGCCTCTTAGCAATAAATAAGAGGGGCCCGAAAAATAAAAAACAAGACCTGGTAAGAGGATAGGGGGTCTCATCATGAGCCAGCCTATTAGGTTCATGGGTACCTAATAGTATGGCATTGCCACCACCTGGTTACCACGCCAGGGCAGTGACCTTTGGTTGCATGGCCAAGGGAAAGGGGGTCTCATCACGAGCCAACCTTCTCATCTCTATGAAAGTACTTGTGGGTAACACTGTCAACTTTGGTCACCATGCCAACGCAGTGTCCTCTGGTCAGTGCTTGAATAAAAATAAAAAGAAGAAGAAAAATAAAATAAAAGAATAAAGCAAGAAAAAGAATAAAGGCAAGAATGGGATTGGAAAAAATGCATCCATGACAGGTACAACTCACCTTCTACAAAGGCACCCACATATAAAATTATGCATCCTGTGCCTTCACTGCACCCACATGTCTGGACACCCCCTAGCCAGATCACCTCACTTACATGGCTTGGATGAAATCTTCTTGGAAACTTTCTTTTTCTTGTGTATACTAGCCCAATAGGATGTCTTGTCTTTTTCTCCGATCTTGTATTGTAGGTTTCTATAATGTCTTTGAGCTATTGACTGATGTATTAGGGTTTGTATGCATATGTTTAATAATATTGATGATGAAATGTGATTAACATTGCTATGATCTCGGTGACTGATGAGCCCATGGAGGGTGTAGCTTTTGATGTGCAGGACCATGCCTAGTGGACAGGTACCATTTGGACCAATACACATGGGGAAATGACTAGTTCAGACCTCCATGGGGCTGGATAGCCCACCAGATGGATGTTGAGACCCCATCAGGGGGTAGAGACAGGATGGAGATGGATTAGGGATTTTGCACTGAAGAGGAAGAGGATGTTTCATCAGAGGCACTCCGGCAGGACTAGACCTGGGGGGAATCACCCCTTTTCAATGGAACTCTAGCCTTGGAAGGCTTGGGATGTCTCCATCTTCATCATGATGTCATCCAACTTCATAGATGCTTTTGGAGGCAGATTGGGCAGTAGTGGCACGTGTGGCATGTTGGAGAGGCCCCTGGGGGGCTAACATTTTGCTCCTTGGTGTCTCATTTTCCCTAGAAGGGGATAACACCTCCCTTGAAGGGGATTTTACTCCCATTTTTACTTGATTAGGGCCTTTTACTTAGCATTTAATGTAAAAACACCATGATTTTGACATTATGGCCTTTTGGACCTTTTTATGACCTAAAAAGTATAATTAGGTCATTGATACATTATATATTGAGGGTTTTGACTCTCATTTTATCATGAATTATCACTCACTCATAGTGAGGTCTAATTTTTAGCACCCTATTGGGGTTTTTGGCTGAACTAGTGATGTGCACTTGTTGAAGGAAGAGATTTTTTGGAATTTATGGTGTTTCTCTTGAAGGAAGGTGTTACAACTAGGGTTTGCATGGTTATTTCTTTTTGAATTGTAAGTGTTTTTTTCTGCAAAACTTCTTATTGAATGGTTGGAGTTTAAATTTCTTGCATATTGCTTATAAACTTGCTGAATCAAAACCCTAGGGGACAAACACACAAGTAGGTCGTTGTCTCATGTCCCCTGATAGAGAAACCTTTAGCCATTGAAAGAGAAGAAGAGAGCTTAGTCATAGCTACACTCCTTGCTTCTCTCTCCCCTGTGCTAGCTGTACCTTTAGAAATCCAAGAGAGGGAGATTTCCTAGGCCTAGGTTATCTACACCTAGGGTCATTTTTTCCCTTAGCGCTTGAAGAAAGAGCCTTCCTGAAGCAACACTCTCCCTCTTTAAGCTCTCTCATCTTGTTTTTTGTGCTTTATCTGAGCTAGTTTTTTTCCAGGAAGGAGGAGAGAGCACGAGGCCTTGCTTTTGCAACACTAGAGTGAGCCTCTCTCCCCTAGGGTTCTGTCTTTGAGGCCCTGCTTTAGAAGCACCTTGAAACCTTTCCCTCTAGTCCTTTGGAATCTCATCTCCTTCAACTTGTGCGCCCTTCACTTTATGGCTCCATTTAACCCTAAGGCACTGATCTCCAACTTCCAACATTGAAGTGAAATCAAATCCAAACACTCTCAAAATTCTTTCAAACTGAAACCTTAACTACACTAACTCTAACCTACTAACCCTAGAATGTTGATGTCACCCTGGGTTATTTCATCTCGATGCAACAATGTTCACTTTGTAAGCAATTGAATGGTAGTTAAGAGCATTTATTGGATTGAGTGTTGATTTGTTACATTGAATGCTATATTGTTCCAGTATTTATTGACAAGTGACATATTTATCATTGGCATTTTGCAAACATTGATTTTGTCAATATTTACTGTCAAAATGCT
>JASDQU010242128.1:0-13009 GCA_032191745.1 Picea mariana
GGATCTCTTGGTAGTGAGATTCCTTTCCTTTTCCTGTGACTGCTCTTGGGAGTAGGAGTTTTTCTGCCCCTGGCTTTCTTAGTTTCTGCCTCTGGTGGTCTTTCTGTTTGAAATTCATTCCAAAACAAAAAGAAGCCCCACTCAATCTGTTTCCTCTGCAGAGCTTCTCTCACAAGAAGAGTAATCAACCCTTGATGTGATAATCTGCTAACAACTTTAGCAGGCTGGGATTTCACTTGTCTTGCCATCTTCGTCAGGGTTTTATGAAAGAAGTAAGGCAGGTTTATTGGTCCTCTTCCTGTGAAATGATTTAGAAGTTTAAAATGGTAAAACATTACCGTGTTGTAGTGCCCCTCACAAGTGATATACACCAAAATTGCCTTCAACAGGGACTGCCATTTGGGTTCCAAACAAGACATTGGGATGTCCTTCTTCCAGGTTAAATCTTTATGTACCGGTAGCAAATATGACCTGAATTCGATGCTTGAAGGTATGGTGGTTTTAAACCAACAGTCTCCCGTTCTGGGTAATCCTGTGTACTCAGCAATGGCTGCTTCGTCGATGATAATCTCCTCCTTGCCAACTTTAGCAGTCCTTCCATCATAGGAAAGAGCAAAAGATTCGGCCACCTGTTGGTGAAATCTTGATAATTTCTCGCAGTATGCTAAAACTCCATTCTGTCTGAAAAGTTCGGCCACCTCCGGATGGGCTTCTAAATACCAAATTCCATCCACCTCAGATCTCAAGGCTGGCCCTGCTTTCGACATGGGTCGATGCTGACTGTGCCTGAAATTATGGGAAACTAGACATCCGGGGAGACAATGACTCTGGGAACTATGAACACAGCAAAAATATTTTATGGAAAACCGGTGGAACAATGTAACATAACTTAAGATGATCGAGTTCAGAAACTGACCCAGTTTCGGGCGACAATTCGACTGAGAATGTGCCGAAAATTTAGATTTTCGGTGGCAAATTCGTTTTTGGAAACTGACAGAGGATAGTTTTTGAGCTTACCTGATGATCCGACTGGTTTACTTGACTCGAGAACACTCGCTTGGATTTTGATGGCGCCTTGACAATCACCAGAGGAAACGAGATGAATATCTCTGAGAATACAATTTTTGGGATTCATGATGACTCGGCGAGGATTTCTGAAAGAGTAACGAGATCATGATGGCTTGAGTACTCGTGAATGAAATGGAGGGAGGTTCCATGAAATCACACATACAAATCCCCGCCGTGTTTGGATTTTGAAACGATCAATGTGATTGAAAGGACACAGGAGCTTCGAAATTTTTTGGATAGACACCACGAACATGCATACCCTCCATCATGGCGAGCTTTTCGGCGGTTATGTTTAATCATTGCGCCAACTAGACAGGTGGCTCGTGCGAAAGCACGAGCTTTCCATTTTAACTGTTAAAACACTTTCGGTGGTTAATCGCCTTCTTTCTTCGACCCTTTAACTGCCGAGAAGAGAAGCTTTCGGTGGTTAATGAGCACATTGGAGGCTCGCCTAAACCACCGAAACCTGATATTCGGACTTTTTCTTGACCAAACCAAATCCAAACTTTCTTTTGAGCTTATTTTCAAAATACAGACTCTCTATCCTACTTACAAAAAATTAGAAATGAAATTTAGATCACAACCTATCACCTCAAAAAGAAAAAATCCACCAATTTATTTGAGGAGATAACAGGAACATCCTTAATGGATTCGAGGAGAGGGATTTTGACACACAAATTCTTAAGTTCACATGAGAGGTCATTTTCTATAGATGTGTAGGTATTCTTGGTGTCTATCCTTTTAGGAAATGGTGGAATTTTTTGAGGGATAAGTGGTTCTTGTGGTGAGGTGTAATGTACCTAAAACCCATGCTGAGTGTTGTCATTATGAAAATGACTTATCCTAATAAAAATGAATTTAAAAATTCCCAATGCATATAAAAGAAAACCATGGGGAAACAGGCCCATAAAAATCACAGCAAAACAATATGTTGATTTACCCATGTATTTACAACATTCATAAAAACATGAATGCACCCAGTAAGCACACAACAAACATACAACATTCAATAATTATTTACACAACAAAATAATCATAATAAAAAAATAGAACACTTATATGTTCATAAATATAATCCAACTGGATGCATACGAAGGATGAACCTCCTAGCCATATGTGTTGTTGTTCATTTTTTTTCTCAATAGTAGGCAACCCTCGAGCTGAGGCTATGAGTTCACAAGGAGATCTGTCCCTCTGGTTTTCCACTCTCCACACTCAGCAACCCAAACCCAGACTCTACTCCTATAACAGTTCTAATCCACTATCTCTCTCCCTTTCCTACAACCTGCACAACCTAAGGAATGTGCCCCCTTCACTGCTCACTGTCCCTCAAGCTATACCATTCATTTATCGGGGCTTCCAGTGCACTAGGTTGGCTAGTAATCTCTCAGCTGGGGACTCCATGAACTCTCAGTTGCTTCAAGAGTGCTCACAACAGCCTTCACAAGGATCTTAAGCCATTTCCTCAACAAGAAATGAACTACGTGCTTACAGCCTTTTTTACAGGCACACAAGCCTCATTTACATCATAACACATAGTCAAATAATTACTTCCTTAAATAACAACATGACTGGTACCCTTTGCAACACTCAACTCCCCTTTGCTACTCAAGAATCTGCATGTAAACATTGTCTCTATTTCCATATGAATTTCCTTCTTCTCCCTTGATTGCTTGAATATCACTCTTCCCAAATATGATAGTACTTCAGCCCATGCTCAACAATAACTATGGGATGTGACCACTCACACACGCCCTCTTACATGATTTTAATAATTGGAGTTGGGAACACTCAACAACAAAATAAAAGGTTTACACAATGATAATAATTTCAGGAATGTTGGTTAGATTAATACCCATAAATAAAATCCTCCTTGGGCCCCTCTCTCTTTTGGAATCATAGCCCCACAACTTTGTAATGTCCATTTCCTAATGATTCATATAGACGAATTGATGAAATGGCCTAAGTAATTCTTGTGGTCCATAATCAAGGAATACAAATGGAATTAATTATTTTATTAATGTCACCGGAGCGAGAATTAATTAAATATAAAGGTGACATTGAGTAAAGTGGAAAAAAGGAACCTAAGTGACTATTGAGATTATGAAAAGTCACTTAAATTGATTAAAGGGTAAAAAGGCCGCAAAAGAGTCAACTAATGAATAAAAGGGGAAAAAACCATTCTTGCATTGGCATTTTCTAATTTCTTAATTAGAGAGCTGATGGTGGCTTTGGAACTCTTGGGATAGAAACCCTTGGAGGAATTTTCATGGATTTGCTTTAGTGGTGAAACCACCCACTCTAGTTAGTCATTTGGGGAAGAGATCACATAGATTTATTCATTGGACTTCGTTGTTGTTGAGTTTATCTTCTTGTAGTTAAGTTTCTCTGGTTTGTGGCTGGGTTTTTAGTGTGGCGATCCAGTCCTTTCATTGTGGTTCGATTTTACCCATTGAAGGGTGAATGTTCTCTTGTGTTGTGTGTAATACTCCTTGTGGGGGAAATCCAAACATCCAAGAGGCAATTTTTTTTGTTGGGGGTTGAGTACCATCTAGCTAGGCGTTGCTTTTACAGTCTAGGTGTATTTTTCCATGTGGAGTTGACTTATTTTCATAGGAGAATTAAATATGGTTGATTGGGGGGGCCGAATATTTCCATTGGGGGTCGTATACATAATTTTTGGACATATTTTGGGCCACTAGAGATTCTCTATGTGTGGAGAGACGATTTCCCTTAGAGAAGATATATATAGAAGCTTGTGGTGCCATTGCCAAACCTCCTGAGCACATTTGGTAGCCTAATGTTTGCATATTCATCTCAACATTGTTTAAACATACTAGATGAAATTATACCAATTTCATCTTTCTTGTCATTGCATTTTCTGTTGGAAGAATTTAATGTACATCATCTGCTCTAAATATTAAATAACAAATATTAGTTGTGTTTTCCCTTCATTACTTCAGTTGTATGTTGAGAAATTTATGATTGTTGTCCATACATTTTTGCTGTAATAAAAAGGGAATTGTATGGTACATATAAATTATATATAAACCACACATAATATCTCTAAGATTCATTACAAATATACAATAGTTCGGTGAGCATTTTGATAGTAAAACACCTACAACCTAAGTGTTTGATGAAATTCAACACTCATAAACCTTTGCAAAGTGTTACAACAGAGTGAAAAAGTGTGTAAAAATTGCATAGGACATTATAGTGGTATCAAAGTAGTGTATCTTCCCAGCCTAAGGGGGTTTTTTGTTCATGAGGCAAGTGAATGATAGGTGTTGGAACACATATAATTTTATAAACTTTAGACTTTAAATAGTTTTCATTCTCGTTTAAATAAAAACAATGCATGCTTGATCCTCACCGTTGATGAAATCAGCCATCAAATCAAACGATCCTAATCTCTTAGAAGTTATGAAGCTTCCTATTCATTAAAAAGTCAAATCACTAAAGACTACATTCGAAATGTCGGGTTTCCGAGTTTTGCGATGCAAGCATTTCAACATGTAGCAACTCCAAAGTCCTGATATCCGAAATCATGAAACTGTCTTAAGCATTAAACTAGATTAATTAATAATTAAAAATGATTAACGGTTAATTAACCATATCACGATTTGACCTTTCGAGGATCCTCCCTCGAGCGACTATCAAAGTCCCGATATTCGAAATCGCGAAACTGTCTTAGGTTAATCACGATTCTTTAAAAGGGTTAAACATGATTAAAATTAACTAATGAAATCGCTATTTCGTGTTTTAGAAGTCATACCTTGAAATGTTATAGGATATGCCGAGATCCAAAATTCCAAAATTTACTTAATGATAAGTGTGATTAACTGGTGCATTAACGATGATTATCACGTGATTAATCCTTCGCTGAATAATGACTCAGATAAATTCAAATTTCATCTATGCTTTTCTCGAAAATTAATGACATTAATAATTGATTTACGACAATCATTCCAAATGAGATCCAGGACCATCGCCTAAATCTTATTCATTAAGGAAAGTAAATGTTTCGTCAGTAGAGGTATTGGTTAATCGATGCAATTAAAGGAAAAGGGTATTGAATTTGAATTTCATTGTGCATTTTTACTAAGCATCAAGTTTTCAAAATAAAGAATTTTTCGCATTCCCTGTGATAGATAACATAGTTTTGTGGCCTGATAACATGGCTCCACGAAAAGAAACTAAAGCGCCTGGTGCAAGTTCGATCCAGAACAAAGATGTCATTTCCGACACCTTGCCCAAAAGCATAGACGCCATTAAATCCTAAACGCAAGTATTCAATTTTCTGCTGTATGAATTGGTCAATTGCCCAGATGATTCAGGTGAGGAGGAGATGGAGACCATGGATACCAAATACAAAACTCTGTCCCAATCAGAGTTACATAAGATAACAACGAGGCCTAGACTCCTGCCTCACAATGATATGGTCAGTTGGGCGCTGGAAAACATTGATATCCCGACTAGGACCATCTTCAATTCATAAAAGGTCGCAGTTGGGTCTTTCCGGCCCGAACATTTACATGTAATGTACAAATTGTCCCCAACACCCAATTTCATTTATAATGCCAGTTTCCTAGTAGACTTTGACAAGAAGGAATATGTCCGATATGGAAAAAAACTGCCTAATTTAATTAAGGATTGGTACTCTCGCCATGAGAAGTTCAGAGCTGACTCCCATGGCATATACACAGTCTCTTCACTAGAGCCTCACATAATGTATATAGCAATGATGATGTGTATACTCTATGGGAGGGAAAACACATCCCATTTCTTGTTACAGTGGGTGCCTATTATAGATACGGTGGAAGAGGGATATTCTTTTGATTAGAGAAAGATGTTGTCAGACAGTTTGGTTAGGGAGATTATAGAATACCAGTCATGGAAAGAAAAGGGGCAACCTACCCCATTCTTCATGTTGACTTATATCATGGACGTTGTCTGCTTTATGACACCTTTTCCCCTGATGGGCTGGAATTGGACTGCAACTAGTGCGGAGGCTATACATGTTTATCATTCGAAAATATGGGAGGATAAAGTGAAAGATTTCTTTTATGAAATCTGCAACTAGGTGGTGGTGTCGATGCATACCGTTATATATGGTTTCCCACCTCCCAAGATTTCTGACAAAATAGTGGCTAATATAGGCAAGATAGATGATTGGTACATTGAAGAGCATTTCTCCTATATTAGGGTTTTCGGTTGTTCAGTTCCTCCACATGATCTACCTGAATTTTTACCAGCTTGATTGGTGTTCCACGAAGTAGCACATCAAATTGTGCATGGTGGAATTAGTAAGGAGATGAAATCAATATAGAAAAGGGCATGGCCCGCCTTCCCCCTGTATATTGGTACATTTTCTCTGCTGGATTTCATCCATTCGAAAGTAGAGGCCACGACCTTGGAAGAAATCAAGATGGTCAATATCGAATTCAAGAAGCACGATTCACTGAAGATTGTAGGTAATCACATGGCCCTCTGAAATTTGAAAATATATAAACATGAAGATTCTCCTCAAGACGAATTATTCCAAAGAGCAAGGTCCTATCAGGAGGTATTGATTCAAGTTCAAGATTTGGCTCTAGATAAATTGGTCAAGTTTTATAACTTCCAGAATCACCGAAGAAATAGCCTTCCCAAAGTATTGCAGGGAGAGACCCTAATACCTCCATCTACACAACAAGTTGAGACCCAGATATTGGAAACATGGAGTTCCAGTAAACATGATTCTTGAGAAAGTTTGGAGAAGACTGAGGTTTTGATTCAGAAGGAAGACACCACATTGGCGGATCCACCAAGTGATCAAGATGAAACTCAGAATGAGGCCTTGATAGAAAAGGGAGAATAAAATCCACTGTCCACACCGGGTAAACCAGCTACTGACACAACCGGTAAGTATCCATCCATTGAGATAGGCAATCCTATCCCATCTATCACACCCTTACATTTTAGTAGAGGGAACCCAAGTGCATAAGTTGTATTCATAAAAGACCTTATACATATTTTTGCAGAAGAGATGCCTCCTTTGGAATTATTCTTGAGTAAGAAGAGAAGGGTGGTAGTAAGGAGAGAAACACATCAAAGGGATGGTCCGAATTTCAAGAAGAACAGGGTGCTATTGGATGGGTAGGCCCTAGAAGAAGAATACTTTGCTACAAATTTTGCAGGCTCACTAGGAGATTTTGCAAGAACAAACCATTTTTCAGTGGGAAACCTGAAGGCAAAGTTGAAGTAGAAGGATCTGTTGGTGAGCCATTTGTAGGATAAATTAAAGACTGTAGAGTAGGAAGTCAGGAGCGAGATCAACAAGAGTTTTGAGTATATTAGTGTTTGTGATACACAAGAAATCCTGCAGCTCAAATCCATTCACAACAAAATGAACAAGAACGCATAGACAAGTAGAGAATAGGCCTTTCAGCAGGGAGAGTTGGTAAAAAAACTATAGGCCAGAATAAACTCGACTGAAAATACAACTGTAGATTTGAGAGTTTTCGAAGCGAAGTCATTGGAGGTGTGTGAGAAGTTGGGATCAACACACCACGGCCTTTTTACTAAGGTAGAAGTTGTCCAAAACCATTTTCGGGTGGTCAACCAATCCTTGAATAAAAATAGTTTAAAGGAGAGAGAGGCTATTGCTACTCGGGACACTGTCCAAGAAGCAGTTGTGGCATTAGAAAGAGAAGGAGTATCTATGGTCTCCATATTGTCTCCCTCAGAACAAACCAGAGGCGATATTATACTGAAGACCTAGGAGACTAACATAGCGGAAAGTAAAAGAATGGCTAAGGAAGTGAAGAAGGATTGTGAAGACACTTTTCATTCACTCGACAAAGAGTCATTAGGCCTCAGAAAAGATAATATCTCTAAAGTCTTGGGACAAGTTGATATAGAAAAGCATCAAATTAATATTAAGACAAACATGGAAGAGGCTCGGGCTGAAATATTGCAATTAAAATAGATTGATATTACTCAGATAGATAGGTGGCTAGTGAAGCCCAGTCTGCAGCTACAGTCTATAGTTTCAGAAGATAGGAGAATGGAAGGAAGACTACCTCACTTAGAAAATAAATTATATATGTTTGAGGCAAACGACTTAACAGAGCCATCCAGATTGGTGGTGTTAGCACTCTGTAAATTTTTTTCGGCTGAATAGACAAACGATAGAGGTTCTTATTTCAACCTACTTTAGAGTTGGGCACTAGCCTACTCAATGCAGAGAGGGCTCTCTCGTGTCACTTGATATTTATTTGATAATCAATGGATATATTTATTTTTTTTTGGGGTTTTTTATAAAGTTGTTGGCAAGGAAGGGGAGGGACACTCAGGGCTATGGAGTCAAAATTATGAAATTGAATGGAAACCTTGACTGTCCTGTAGAACTCTCCAGAGGATAAAGTCTAAATGAGACAATTAATCTAAGTTGTAAATTAAAATTTGCAGAGTGTAAGAGGAAAGGGGAAAAACAAGTAACTGCATTAGAGCATTACGAAAATGAATTCTGAATTAGCTAGGAAGAAACACACACAGTTTAAATTGCTTCAGCCGAGAGCATCAAGAGATGAATTCTAGGCTTTTAACTATCCAATTCAAATAGAAGACAATGCAAATGGAATTAAAGAACACAGGAAATACATACAATGAGGGAAAACAAAACTCATATCACCACCATTAGAATATTTTCATAGAGACTTCAAAATCTTCTGCAAATGTATTCAATTCATCTCCAGAAATTTGCAATTTAGTTCAGAACAACCAGAATTTGTGCCCTTGCACTTCTGCCCACCCTTAATACATTCAAAACCTCTATAATTTATACAATTTCAAGTTCCTTTCAATTAGAAACTGATTACAATAGCTGAACTGAAATGTTTTAGCTTCTAATAATGATTACAAATGACAGTTTTCAGAAAAAATGTTTCATGATCCTTGCAGATTCCTCTAACGCTCTAGCTCCTTCCTTTGCCATGTTCTCTTTGAAATGTCACTTATACTCTTTCAAATTTAATTCCATTTATCCATATTCTCATTAAATATTTGGGAATAATATATTTGAAATAAAAATAATTTCCAAATATTTTTCTATCTTGTAGAATTAAATTTCCATAATTTAATTCATGCCTGTGGTTTTTAAAACCATGTCTTGTTTTTCCCAATTGACCATTTCACTGTAAAAAACACTTACTGTTACCATTTCACCGTGAAAAACATTTACTTTGTTATGTTTTTTCCAATTTACTGTTTCACTGTGAAAACCATGTACTGGTTTCTTTCCCATGGTTTTGAAAACCATGTCTTGTTTACCATCTTTGGTAAAATACTTTTGATCTTCTTCTTTTACTTCCGTAAAACCTTTGGATAAAGAATTATCCAAGTCTTCCTTTCATGCGCACCTTCCCATTTAATTTATTTTAATGGAAATAAACATTAATTTCTTTAATTTGTAAAATGTGAATTTTTACCTTTGTAAAACAATTTCACTGTGAGGAAGAATTTCTTATATTGAAAATTTCATAATCATTTTTGAACTGCACTCCTGGAAAATGCTGCACCTAAACCATAGGATAACTGGTTGCATTTATTATATTGGGCTGGAGAAAAGTGGTCTGGAGTTTACCCACTTTTTCCCTCGATATTCACCACATAAAAACATGTGTCCAATCACCAAAACGACGGTATTTTCCTTGGCCCGCCTTTACATAATTAACCTCCGCGTTAATTCTATGCCCGAAATGTATGTGTGCCCTCCATACACTCTTTGACTTTTCCATATTATAAATCGAGATTTGTGCCCATGATTTGATGTAATGCCATAAATTAAATATTGGATCAAATATTAATATAAATATTTTAAAATAAAAATATTTATATTAATAATAATAAACGCTTTTTCCAATTTCTAAGGACTTTGGGCATATGAAGCTTAAAACATGACTTTGTGGATGGTATAAGGGTGCTTAATAAAAGGAATATTTTTTATTTTTCAATGGGAATATGAAAATAAGGGTCAAAATGAATGAAGTGATGGAACCCAAAGATTTAGATAAGAATTTAGACTAGATATAGGTTTGGGATATGTGCCAAATTTTTGGCTCATGGAGGACATGAATATTATGGATGATCAGTAGAGTGAAGGATTTAGGTGATGGGAGCTTGATGGAGCTGGTGGAAAAGTTTTAAAATCTGAGTGGAAAGATAACACAAGGACAATATGCTTTGGGAAAAATTAATGAAAATTAGCAGGTGGTAACATAAGCTCCAACTGGGGATGCTATCCTCCCTGTGAAGTAACAAATAACTCATATACTCGGTGCCTTATCCATTGGGTTGTTCTCAAAACATGTTTGTGTACTGTTGGCATGTTTTCAGACAGAGGTAGAGTCTGCGTGTTTTGTCATTGATGGAAAAGATAAGCACGTTCAGCAGAGCGATGATGACATGGAAATGACAAGATCAACAGTGATCATTGGATCACCCATCCCGAATTCCCAATGACCGTTAGATCTGAATACAAATAGGAGGAACACACAAAAGAGGAGAACAAATCTTAGACATTGAATCTGAGCGCGAGGACTAACCATCGTTGGATCTAGAAGAAGGAGCATGATCTTTAAGTACAAGATGAAGCGGGCTTACAAAGTCCCGAAAGCAGGAGGGTCGTCCATCGTCAAGGAGTACACGTGGTGAGGGATTAACAATTCACTAACTGGAAAGTCAAAGGAAGGAAGTGCTCTAACCTTCCAACTCACGATATGCGAAATCGTGATAAGATCTGGATCGTTGATCCAAGAGGGACATGTGACGATAGATCAGAGCATGGAAAAGGTTCCGTTTCGAAATTTCAGATACTGGGAGTTGGAGGAGTCAAGGAAGCAACTCACGGTAGTAACTAACGATATGGGAGATCACAAAAAAATTTGGACCGTCGAATCATCAAGATTGTGGACCGTTGATCTGACTCCATTTCAAAGTTTCAGATATGGGGAGTTTGAGGTGTCAAGGACACTCACGGAAAGAATGTTGAAATGCGAAATCGCGAAGCACCTTTTGGCGCAGCCTGTGTTCACTGTCGGTGGTCACATAAGGGGAAGGAGCTAGCGGAGCTAGGCTCTATTTCGGTGATTGCAACATAAAGAGTCAAGACTCTTCACCACAGGATTCCTGAATTTGCGAACTACAAAGTGCTTTGTGGATAAGCTAAGCCCCTTTTCAAAGATCGCAACATGAAGAGTCAAGACACTTCACCTCTGGATTGCCAAAATGCGAAATACGAAAACACCTTTGTGTGTAGGTTGTGTCACCATTAGTGATCATATTAGAAGGTGGATCTAGCCGAGCTAATCTCTTTTTCGGCGATCACAACTTGGAGTGTCGAGACCCTTCGACACAAGATTGCAAAAATGTGAAATGTGAAAGGAATTTTAATTAGGATCGTGGTCACAGCCAGTGGGCATATGGAGTAGGTGCAAGATCCATCATTGGGAATCCAACGGTGCAAGTTAATCAGGAATATGATCGGAGGGATACTGTTGCACTTCACAGATTAGTTGATCAGTTACGTTTCAGTTAGCAAAGTTGAATCATGGTTCTTGATCGGTCGATGATTCATTTGATGAGACATTTTTGTCTTTGCCCAAGGAGATTTGAGGTGTAACTGATGAGGCCGGTGAGTATAAAAGAGAGATGCATCGACAGTGTAAGGTTGGTTGTTCTAACCGAAACAATGAGATGAACTGTAAGAAGGGTAAAATGAAAGAATGCAGAGCATGAAATAAAACTCAGAGATGAGTAACAGTCGCCGAATAGACATAAGTAAGAGTAGAATAGAAGAATAGCATGTAGCATAGCAGAACTGCAGAACAGTTTTTGAACCAGAGAAGAATTGCATAACATGGAAGAAGGGGTAAGAATTGAAATACCTGTATTGTTTGTTTGTCAATCAATTATGCATAATCCGGGAGGAAGGGTGGTGCTAGGGATGACTGTGGTCCTCTGATATTCAAGTTGGTTCTTGAATATTGGAAGTTGTATCTTCCTTCTAGTTGTGGCTAGAAAAATAATGTGGCAGGATGGTGCTCGGGAAAACACAAATTTTTCTGTATACAAGTTGGTGCTTGTATAAATCCAGTTGGCGCTAGAATATTTAGGAAGTTGGTGCTTCCTTCTAGTGGGTGCTAGAGAAACTAGAGAGTTGGTGCTCTCAACAAGTTGGAGCTTGTAAAATAGAGGTAATAGCCTCACTTTGAGTTGGTGCTCAAACATAGATGATGTACAGAACTTAAAAGACTCCCTATCATTTCGAAGAAGAAGAGGTTTTCTCCCTTTATGGGTTTCCTCGTGAAAATGTGTCTCTGTGTATATCTTATGTGTGATTGATGCTCATTATTTATGTTGTTCATATGATGCATAATATTGATGTTCACTTGATGAAAGATTAAAAATGGTTTAATAGACTTAAAATTGTTTAAGCACAATAACAATTGATTCACCCTCCCTCTCAATTGTCTTAGTAATTTCAACAATTGGTATCAGAGCAAGTTCCTTTTATTTAAAGGTAGATCTGTAAGCTTAAACATGACAAGTCATGAAGGGACTTCAGCCAATAAGCCTCCTCTGTTTGATCGAACAAATTTTTCCTTTTGGAAGGTTAGAATAAGAACATACCTAATGGCCTTAGGTGTTGATGTTTGGGATGTAGTAGAGACTAGATATACAAAGCCTGTTGTGCTGGCTTCCAAGGATGATAAGTTAGAATTTAGCTTTAATGCTAAGGGAATGAATATTATCTTGAATGGACTTGCTGAAGCTGAGTTTGTAAAGGTGATGCATCTTGAAACTGCTAAATCTATGTGGGATAAACTTATTAACAATTATGAAGGAAATGAGAAAGTAAAGGATGCCAAAATCCAAACATATAGGTTGAAGTTTG
>JASDQU010242128.1:16343-46155 GCA_032191745.1 Picea mariana
TAATGGAGATCTAGAGGAAGAAGTATATATGGAGAAACCTGAAGGATTCTCATTGACAGATAACCCTGATTATGTCTGCAAGCTGAAGAAGGATTTATATGGATTGAAACAAGCACCACGATCTTGGTATTATAGAGTGGACAAATTTTTACAAGACAAAGGATTCAAGAAAGGTACTGTTGATAGCAATCTCTACATAAAAACTGAAAGTGATGATTTACTAGTTGTTTTGATTTATGTAGATGACATTATTTTTGGCTATAATAATGATTCCTCTGTTCAATGGTTTAATAACTCTATGCAAACAGGGTTTGAGATGTCCATGATAGGAGAATTGTCATATTTTATTGGCTTAAAAGTAAAACAAAGTTCTGTAGGAATTTTTATCTCTCAAGAAAAATATTTGAAAGAGATGTTGAAGAAATTTCAGATGGAGGATTCCTCTCCTATTAGTACACCTATGGTGGTTGGTTGCAAGCTTAGTAAAGATGATATTTCACTTGATGTTGATCAAAGGACATATCACTTTATGATAGACAATATTTTTTACATCACAACATCCCGTCCTGACATAATGCAAGCTCTTGGAATGGTAGGTTGTTATCAGTCTGCTTCTAGACAAAGTCATTTGGTAGCTATCACAATGATATTCAAATACTTGAAGGGAACAATGACTGATGGTATGTGGTATCCTAGAAATCAGAATTTTCAGTTAACTACTTATTCAGATGCAGATGGGGCAAATTGCGTGGATGAGAGAAAGAGAACCAATGGAGGTGCATTCTTCCTAGGTGATTCGTTGGTAGCATGGATTAGTAAGAAGAAATGATCTATTTCCTTATCAACTACAGAGGCAGAGTACATTGCTGCTACTACTTGCTGCACTCAGATTTTATGGATGATTCAAACTCTTACAGATTTGAAGGTAAATTATATTGATCTGATTACAATTCACTGTGATAACACTAGTGCCATTAGTGTCTCCAAGAATCTTGTTCTTCATTCCAAGACTAAGCATATCCCAATAAAATACCATTTTCTCAGAGAACAAGTTACAAAAAGAGTCGTTTAGCTGAATTATATTCCTTACACATAACAAATATATGATATATTTACTAAACCATTAGTAGTGACTCCTTTTGGATATCTTCTCCAGAAGTTGGATGTGACCTCACTGTCAAATTAAAAGGGTCCATCCTGTCAGGGGGAGTTTGTGTTGGTTGAATCTCTAATACCTATGAAGAATATTGCAATAGCACAGGGGGAGTATATGCTTGTCACATATCTGATATCTTCGAGATGTACTGCAACAACTCAGGGGGAGCTTGTTTTTTCTTTGACATTGATGTCAAAGGGGGAGACAGTGTGGTAATTTCAATACAGTGGTAAAGATGGATGTTCTTGAAGGGGTTTCCATCAATTCCAAAGGGGGAGATTGTTGGCATGTTTTCAGACAGAGGTAGAGTATGTGTGTTTTGTCGTTGATGGAAAAGATCAACACGTTCAATAGAGCGATGATGACATGGTAATGGAAAGATCAACAATGAGGAGAAACAATGATGATTGGATCACCCATCCCAAATTCCCGATGACCATCAGATCTGAATACAGATAGGAGGAACACACAAAAGAGGAGAACAAATATCAAATGTTGGATCTGAGCGCGAGGACTAACCATCGTTGGATCCAGAAGAAAGAGCACGATATTTAAGTACAATATGACGCGGGGTTACAAAGTCCTGAAAGAAGAAGGGACATCAATCATTAAGGAGTACACGTGGTGAGGGATTAACAATTCACTGACTGGAAAGTCAAAGGAAGGAAGTGCTCTAACCTTCCAACTCGTGATATGCGAAATTGCGATAAGATCTAGATCGTTGATCCAAGAGGGACACATGAGGATAAATCAGAGCACGCCAAAGGTTCCATTTCAGAGTTTCGGATACCGGGAGTTGGAGGAGTCAAGGAAGCAACTCACGGTAGTAACTGGCGATATGCGAGATCACGAAAAAATCTAGGCCGTCGAATCATCAAGATTGTGGACTGTTGATCTGACTCCATTTCAGAGTTTCGAATACCGGGAGTTTGAGGTGTCAAGGACACTCACGACAAGAATGCTGAAATGTAAAATCACGAAGCACCTTTTGGCACAGCTTGTGGGCATCGTCGATGGTCACATAAGGGGAAGGAGCTAGCGGATCTAAGATCCATTTCGACGATCGAAACATGAAGAGTCTAGACTCTTCACCACGGGATTCCCAAATTTGCAAGCTACGAAGCGGTTTGTGGATAAGCTCTACGTCACCACCAGTGGTCATGTGAGAGGGAGGAGCTAAGCCCCTTTTTGGAGATCGCAACATGAAGAGTCAAGAATCTTCACCTCTAGATTTCCGAAATGCGAAAACACCTTTGTGTGTAGGTTGTGGTCACCACCAGTGATCATATGAGAAGGTGGAACTAGCGGAGCTAAGCTCTTTTTCGGCGATCACAACTTGGAGTGTCGAGACCCTTCGACACAGGATTGTCGAAATGCGAAATGTGAAAATCATTTTGATTAGGTTCATGGTCACATCCAGTGGGCATATGGAGTAGGTGCAAGATCCATCATTGGTAATCTAATGGTGCAAGTTAATCAGGAATATGATCAGAGGGCTACTATTTCACTTCACAGATTAGTTGATCAGTTATGATTCAGTTAACAAAATCTAATCATGGTTCTTGGTCAGTTGGCGATTCAGTTGTTGAGACGTTTTTGTCTTTTCCCAAGGATATTTGAGGTGTAACTGATGAGGCTAGTGAGCATAAAAGAAGAGATGCAACGATGGTGTAAGTTTGGTTGTTCTAACCGAAACAATGAGATGAACTATAAGAAGAGTAAAATGAAATAATGCAGAGCATGAGATAAAACTCAGAGATGAGTAACAATCACTGAACAGACAGAAGCAAGAGAAGAATAGTAGAATAGCATGTAGCAGAGCAGAACTGCAGAACAATTTTTGAACCAGAGAAGAATTGCAGAACAGGGAAGAAGGGGTAAGAATTTAAATACCTGTATTGTTTATTTGTTAATCAATTATGCATAATCAGGGAGGAAGTGTGGTGCTAGGGAGGACTGTGGTCCTCTGATATTCAAGTTGGTGCTTGAATATTGGAATTTGTATCTTCCATCTAGTTGTGGCTAGAAAAATAGGGTGGTAGGGTGGTGCTCAGGAAAACACAGAGTTTTCTGTATACAAGTTGGTGCTTGTATAAATCCAGTTGGTGCTGGAATATTTAGGGAGTTGGTGCTTCCTTCTAGTGGGTGCTAGAGAAACCAGAGCTTTGGTGCTCTCAACAAGTTGGAGCTTGTAAATCAGAGGTAGTAGCCTCACTTTGAGTTGGTTCTCAAACATAGATGATGTACAAAACTTAAAAGACTGCCTATCATTTCGAAGAAGAAGAGGTTTTCTCCCTTTATGGGTTTTCTCATGAAAATCTATCTCTATGTATATCTTATGTGTGATGAATTCTCATTCTTTATGTTATTCATATAATGTATACTATTGATGGTCACTTGATGAAAGATTAAAAATGGTTTAATAGACTTAAAATTGTTTAAGCACAGTAACAACTGATTCACCCCCCCTCTCAGTTGTCTTAGTAATTTCAACATGTACCCTGCTCTGACCGGTCACCAGTTTCTGCTGAAAACCAAACTCTGCACACTGCTCTCAACTGGATACTGAACACTGAATACACCACTAAAATCTGACTGTACACACTACTGGAAATCCAAACTGAAAAATTCTTGACCAACAATATTATTTGCACACTCCTATCTACTCTAAAATTGCTTAAATGAATACTCAATCAAGTGATGCTAAAGTGCCAATGCAACCAATCAAGCAATTGGCTTCTCGATTTTTATCCGTTCACATCTTTCTTAAGAAGGCAGACAAATATAAAAGATGACAGCTGAAAACAAAAGTTGAATCCAAAACTTGAGCTTATGAATGAAAAAAACTTCTCCTTCACTGAAGAATGTAATAGGATGGCCACAGGATCTTGAAAACCATGAAAAATCATTTCTTGTTGATGAGCAAAAACAGAAGGACAAGCCTCTTTCATAAGTGTTTGTTGTTCTTGCTCTATTTCTTTTGTTTTGAGAACATTTTCAAATGAAATGGCAACAATAGGTTTGTCTACTCATCCATGCATATCAACAAAAACATTCATACATTCTTGAACATCTTCAAATGTGACAGCCATATTATGTGCGTCCTCTTGTTCATGAAACAATTCTGATTTGGTTTTATTAAACTTCTGGAAATTTTCTTGAGGACTGTCATTTTGACTTTCAAATGAATGAATGGAAATAAATTCCTATTCATAACCTTCTTGTAAATGTGAAAATCTAACATCATGAACTATTTCATAGTCTAGAGTTCCCATGGATCTATTTTCAAAACCATGATTTTCAAATGAATCAAATAAAACAATTGCCTCTTCATTATCTTTCTGTATTTCTGATTGGAAAGGGGCATACACTGTTTTGTTGCTTTCCTGAAACTCTATGTCATTTGTTTGTTCATTGTTTGAATTTTCCATAGATGCAGTTTCATAATCCTCATCCATGTCTAGGCCACTTAGAATTTGAACAACCACATCATTCATAGGGGAAGAAAGACAACTTTGAAACACTTTGTCTTGTTGGAAATATTGTTGAATATCTCCATCAAGTTCAGGAGAAGGAAAATGACTTTTAACAACAATTTCTTGATCAGCTTCATCTTCAACCAAAGTAGGGGCTACTATTTATTGTTGGGCTGAATATTCATAAAGGGATTCTATGATTTCATCATTCATACACTCTTCATCACCAAAAACATTTTCAAGGTACTTAATGAAATGTTCACAAAAGTCACAACAATCTTCAAACACCAAGGATGAAGGATTAGATTCTCCATAAAGATTAAAGAATATTATGTGGAAATCTTTAAGAGAGTATAAGCTACCTGATTTTAAACCTTCATACCATAATCTTTCTTTCCCCTCCAAAGTAGCCATAAAAATTTTCATCAAACAATCCTCATGAAATTCAACCCCCAACTTACATATGTGCATGTGAAATCTAATCAAGTGCAAGACAACATCATTTCCTTTCCCATCTTTGAATTTAGGCAAATATTTTTGCCAATTTATGTGAGGAATACGATTTGGAAAGCTAGAAATATGAGATCGATTCATTGGAGCATACCTTGCATATATTGAACTCATATTCGGATAGTGGAGTCACCAATGATGTTTTGGAAGCTGTATTCTGCATTGAGAGTGGAGTCGCAAGTGAAAATTTAAATTTTTGGATTCTTCTACCAGTGGAATCACCGTCAAACTGATTTTTTTATCTGCGGAGTCGCCAGAGCAGGGATAAAGCCAATATGTGCCTAAGTGTCTGCTGATCTCAGAACTTAGAACTCAACCATGTCATTCTTTCCTAGGGAAAAATTTTCAATTTCATCCACAACAACGTCGCCAAAATGTTAGCACTATGTAAATTTTGTTTGACTGAATAACCAAATGACAGAGGTAACTATTTCAACCTACTTTAGAGCTGGGCACTAGCGTACTCAACTCAAAGAGGGATCTCTCGTGTCACTTGATATTTATTTGATAATCAATGGCTAGATTTAGTTTGTTTTGGGGTTTTTTATAAAGTTTTTGGTAAGGAAGGGGAGGGACACTCAGGGCTATGGAGTCAAAATTATGAAATTGAATGGAAACCTTGACTGGCCTGTAGAACTCTCTAGAGGATAAAGGCTAAATGAGGCAATGAATATGAGTTGTAAATTGAAATTTTCGGAGTGTAAGAGGAAAGGGGAAAAACAAGTAACTGCATCAGAGCATTACGAAAATGAATTGTGAATTATCTAGAAAGAAACACACACAGTTTAAATTGCTTTAGCTGAGAGCATCAAGAGATGAATTCTGGGCTTTTAACTATCCAATTCAAACAGAAGACAATGTAAATGGAATTAAAGCACACAGGAAATACATACAATGAGGGAAAACAAAACTCATATCACCACCATTAGAATCTTTTCATAGAGACTTCAAAATCTTCTGCAAATGTATTCAATTCATCTCCAAAAATTTACAATTTAGTTCAGAACAACCATAATTTGTTCCCTTGAACTTCTTCCCACCCTTAATACATTCAAAACCTCTATAATTTATACAATTTCTAGTTCCTTTCAATTAGAAACTCATTACAATAGATGAACTGAAAAGTTTCAACTTCTAATAATGATTACAAATGACAGTTTTCATAAAAACGTTTCATGATGCCTGCAGATTCCTCCGATGCTCCAAATCCTTCCTCTGCCACATTCTCTTTGAAATGTCACTTATACTCTTTCAATTTTAATTCCATTTATCCATATTCTCATTAAATATTTGGGAATAATATACTTGAAATAAAAATAATTCCCAAATATTTTTCTATCCTGTAGAATCACTATAAAAAACATTTACTGTTACCATTTCACCATGAAAAACATTTACTGTGTTATGCTTTTTCCAATTTACCATTTCACTGTGAAAACGATTTACTGGTTTCTTTCCCATGGTTTTGAAAACCATGCATTGTTTACCATCTTTGGTAAAATACTTTTGATCTTCTTATTTTACTTTTGTAGAATCTTTGGATAAAGAATTATCCGAGTCTTCCTTTCACATGCACCTTCCCATTTAATTTCTTTCCATGGAAATAAACGTTAATTTATTTAATTTGTAAAATGTGAATTTTTTCCTCTGTAAAACAATTTCACCGTGAGGAAGAACTACTTATATTGGAAATTTCATAATCATTTTTGAACTACACTCCTGGAAAATGCCGCACCTAAACCATAGGATAAATGGTTTAATTTATTATATCGAGTTGGATAAAAGTGGTTTGGATTTTACCCACTTTTGCCCCCGATATTCACCACGTAAAAACACGTGTCCAATCACCAAAACCACAATATTTTCCCTAGCCCACCTTCACATAATTAATCTCCACGTTAATTCTATGACCGATATGTATGTGCGCCCTCCATCCACTCTTTGAATTTTCCAAATTATAAATCGACATTCGTGCCCATGATTTGACGTAATGCCATAAATTAAATATTAGATCAAATATTAATATAAATATTTTAATATAAAAATATTTGTATTAATAATAATAAACACTTTTTCCAATTTCTAAGGACTTTGGGCATATGGGTATTAAAACATGGCTTTGTGAATGGGATAAGGGTGCTTAATAAAACAAATATTTTTTGTTTTCAATGGGAATATGAAAATAAGGGTCAAAATGAATGAAGTGATGGAACCAGGGGATTTAGAAAATAATTTAGACTAGATATAGGTTTGGGATATTTGCCAAATTTTTGGCTCATGGAGGACATGAATATTTTCGATGATCAGTCGAGTGAAGGATTTAGGTGATGGGACCTTGACGGAGCTGGTGGAAAAGTTTTAAAATCTGAGTGGAAAGATAACGCAAGGACAAGATGCTTTGGGAAAAAATTAATGCAAATTAGCAGGTGATAATAGGTGGTACAATTCGTGGGCATGTGTGTCAAATTTGTTGAGCAGGGAAAAGGGATCACTTCCAGAAACCAATGAGATAACCTATACACATCATTTGTATAGACCATGATTAGAAGACCATCCTTTTCTGAGCTGAAGAACAAGAAGGAAAAATGCCTCCGCCAACATAGCAAAGAGACAAGGGAGATGCAAGTGAAGCGTTTCAGATTTTACATTTTGTAATCTTACTATTTTAGAAATAAGGAGAATTCCAACCGCTTATGGTTGAGATCCTTTTGTATAAATACATGTTTCAAAGATTGAACAAAGGTTGCTTCTTGCTGAATATAATTAAGAGAAAATATCGTTTGTGAGAATTAATACAAGCGCAAACAAAGATTCCAATATTTGTGCAGTCTGAGTTATGTTTCCTCTTTGTACTCCATATTTATTGTTTCTTTAAATGTCTCTTTGATAAGTGAGTGTTTACAATTTAGTAACAGAGCTACTGTAATCACACCAAATGGGTTGTTCGTTAAGCAAGCAATTTTTCCTCTGTATTTGCTGTCAGTAAATACAAGACCTGTAAGCTACTTGGATAACTAAATCTATATCCTTTCAAGAGTGCATGTTTTCTTTTATTATACTGTGAACATGATAAGATTCATCTCTACATTGATGCCTTGTTTTGTTTAACAATTTTTTAAGTTTCCCTCACCTCACCTGATTTCATAAATCAACTCGGATGACAAATTATGGCCTCTATACTGTTCTGTTTTTATTTTCATTTGAGGAATTAAGTCTTATATAACTATCGTAAGAAAAAACACTTCTTAAAATCAACCTTTATATTTATTATGCCTTGACATTACGCTTCTAAGCCTTAAGTGTAATCTCAGGAACAACATCTTTTTGGTGTTGTTGTCGGGGACGAAGATAGAAAGTTATTTTTCCCTGGGAAGAACAACAAGGAAATATTTTGTCTTTGATAGTAAACAAGGATTGAATATTATATTAAGGCTTTATCTTTCACTTGGTTACTCCACAGTATAAACTGGCATTCAGTAGAAAGAATACCAGGAAGAACCCTAAGGAACAACATAATACTCCTGTAACTGATCTTGAAATTTTTTAAGACCAAGGGGAAACTCCAAGCATCCACAAGTAAGGTTTACCAACCCAAAGTTTTGAAAACTAATGCTAAGGTTCCACTTGAATAATCAACCTCACAAGAAAGTTACACACAAAGCCACTTCAGAGATACATCGGCTAATAAACCTGAAACTGAAGTTATAAACCATGAACTGCTTTTACCTGAGATAAAAGCCGAGACCATTTCAACTCCCCTCTCTACTAATAAAGGTAAAGGAACCCTTTTGATACCCACTTTTATTTCATGGATCCCCGAAGTAAAGGTTTCTATTCCACAAAACTTTGAGGAGTATATCGCATACCCTAATTAAACTCTTGTTGGTTCTCCTGTCTATATATCCTATAAGTCCGAAGAACCCAACCCTCGTTTCCCTTTTTCCCCTTTCTCAGACCTTCCGTCTCCTACTAATCTATCTCCAGAACTTCATTCTCCTCATTCTAAAGAAGCCGAAGGTCCACTACAAGTTTACGAAAACCCCCTTTTCATCTCTCAAAGCTCATCCCCTCACATTCAAATGGATGCAATTGGAGGAGGCGGCGCCAGAGGTGGCCTCGGAGGTGGTGCTGGAGGTGGCACTGGAGGTGGTGTAGGAGGAGGAGGCGTCCAAGGGCCACCACATCCACCTCCCAGGATATTTTCCAAATTATCTTCCAGATATGCTCCTGTGGCCCTTCCCCCTGTCCTTCACGACCTACCTAAAAAATTACATGAAGAATTTACCAAAGTTTATAGGAGAGGGAGATTTAATAGCAACAAAGCACATAAAGTTTTTCGACCAATTCATTGATATCCTCAGCATTAAGCATGAGGATGTTTGTTCGATACTTTTGGTGCAAAACTTTGAAGGCCAAGTAAGACTTTGGTTTCGAGGACTTCCAGTGGGATATATAGCATCTTATAACGCACTAGAAACTGCCTTCTTGAGGTAGTGGGGAGAGAGAAAAGATCACTTGTATTACCTGACAGAATTTGGGGCTTTGAGAAAAAATAATTCAGAGTCAGTATTAGAGTTCATTCAAATCTTTAATCAAATTTATCACAAAATTTCTACAGAAGTTAAACCCTGAAAACCTTCAACTAAAGTAACTTTCGCAGGAGATTTTGAGCTAGACTTTATCGTGCTTTTGAGAGAAAGGAGATTCGTTGATCTCACTAGAATAAAAGACGATGCCATCGAAATTGAGTTGAACATGGTGGCATCTAGTAAACTGAAAGTGAAGGTTGAAACAGGAAACAAAGACACTAAGCGCTTCAGGGAGCCAACTGGAACTTCCGGATCTGGGAATCCACTGAGGACAAAATGGATGATATGGCCAAAATAATAAATGAATTATCAAACAAGATCTCCATAATGGAATTAGACCAGACTAAGTTTGATCCTTTTTCTAGGAGAGACTTCAACAGGAATCCAAATCCACAGATTCAACAGAGACAGATAAAAAATGAGGATCAAAAAATCAAAGATCCTTTCAAAACAGAAAAATTTATGCAAAGTGATGATGCACAAGATTTTGAGTGATTTTATGAAGATATAGGAAACCTCAGTGATAATGACCAAGAACCTCACATGACCAGACAATATTACCAAAGGTATTTAGACTAGGAAGCACCTTGGGGAGACGAGGTAAGTATAAATAATATGGGGGACTCCGATTATCAAGGAATCATCGACTCTATAATGGCCGAGCTCCAACAAAAATATAATTTAAGTCCTAGAGATAAACAATTTACAACTGATCCACCGAAGAAAATTTTGTCGAGAAGTAAAAAGAATGAGACCTCTCAACCATAAAAAATAAACACAGTTGAGACACAAGATACCAAGACAAAGACGGCTGGAACAAAGGCAACACAAACCAATAGAACAAAGAAAAGAGACATAGAGATACCATCCAGGGAAGCCAAAAGGACGATGGCAAGTTTCAATCTAGAGAACGAAATCAATAAAATTAAAATCCCAGTACCTCTGGTTGAACTGGAAAAAAATCCGATGTAAAGAAAATAAATCGCCAAGATGATTAATTTATCAGATACTGAAAGTCATGCGGATTCTATTATTTTGTAAGATGATAATCCTACTATAATGTTTGGTCCGCATATTGAAAATGCCAAAGATCCTGTCCCTCCCTTTTATATCACGTTGAATGTGCATGATCATTTTCTACATAACTGTATGTTAGATTCTGAAGCCTCACACAATTTAATTCCCAAATCCATTATGGAAAAACTGGGCCTCGAGGTTACTAGACCCTACCGAGACTTGTATTATTTTGATTCAATAAAAGTTAAGTGTCTCGACATGTTTAAATATTTAGTAGTTAATCTTGCACAGATCCCTGTGAAAAGTATTCTCATGGATTTAGTTGTTGCTGATGTTCCTGCAAAGTATGGCATGTTGTTGTCCAGGTATTGGGGTGATAAAATTGGAGGATCGTTGCAACTGGATATGACTTATGCCACAATCCCGATCTTCGATGGACAATTTACCTGTCTGTATAGGGAGATGATATTGGCATATACTGTAAGTGACCCACAAAACCCAAATAACTATCCAGTATATGTTGTTGATCAAGATTTAGGGAACTGTATATTATCACTTGATGATAGTTTAGATGAATGTACAGAATAAAATTGTACAGAAGAAGAAAAACAAAAAATAGAAAAAACAAATAAAAATGCAAATAGTGTAGGAGTTTGGAAGATGTATTTTGATGGTGCTTCGTCGTGGGAAGGAGCAGGAGCTAGGGTATTGTTTGTAACAACTGGTGATGAATTTATTAATCCTTTCTCATATAGATTTTAATGGGAGATCGACTATACTAATAACGTATGTGAATACAAGGATCTTGTCTTAGGATTAGAGGCTGCCATAAAGTTGAACATTGAAAATCTGATAGTTTACAGTGATGCATAATTGATTGTAAAACAAATTAGGAAGCAGTATCAGGCCAAGAATCCAAGGTTAAGGTCGTATAGGAACTGCGCCTGGGATCTGATCGAATGTTTTTTCTCATCATTCAATATTCATCATATTTCCAGGGTAGAAAATCAACAAGCCGAATCCCTAACGAAAGTGGTTGCGACTTTCATGCCACCTATGGTTTTGAAGCTAAAATATCACATAGAAATGAGACACCGGCCTTCAATATTGAATAATGTTTAACATTGGCAGGTATTTGAAGATGATGAGCAGATCAAACAATTTTTAGAAATGGTCAATGAATTTTCCGAAACACATATTGATCAGGAAAATCAGAACGACTCTCCTTGGGTCATGCAAGAAGGAGAAGATCCTCAGGAGTTCCAGGATAAGATTGCTAATCACCACATGTTGCTACTGAAAAAAAATCAGATCCCAAAAGGTCTGATTCCTTTAGAGATATTATTCGATCATGATGATATTCCCCTAAAGTCTACTTTGTAGCCTCAGCCTGAAGAAGTTGAAAATTGTAATATAGGTACCAAGGAAACTCCTAAGCTGGTAAAGATATCTAAATACCTTCCACCAGAAATGAAAAGAAAATATGTCGATTTACTCAGGCAATACAAATATTTCTTCGCTGGGTTTTATGACAAATTTAGAACTTATGATACCACTTTAATCGAACATAAAATCCCGTTAAAGCAGGGCGTAAAACCTTTCAGGTAGAATCCCAGACAAATAAATCCTATACTGTTACCTGTGATAGAAAGAGAGGTTAAGAAGCTCTTGGATTTAAAAATCATCATTCCACTCAGATATTCTGAGTAGGTAGCCAATTTAGTCTCATTCAGGAAGAAAAACGGTGAAATCAGACTATGCATGGATTTCAGGAACTTAAAGAGATTATCCCTCAAACATAATTATCCACTACCTAAAATGGATCATGTTTTGGAGAAAGTGGTTGGAGATAATATAATGTCTATGATTGATGGCTTTTCAGGTTATAACCAAATTGTAGTCCACAACGACGATAAAGAAAAAAATGTGTTCACTACCCCATGGGGTACTTTCATGTATGATAAAATTCCATTCGGTTTGATGAACACATGAGCCACTTTCCAATGAGTGATGGACATCACCTTCGTTGGTGAAAGAGATGCATTTTTCATCATTTATCTTAATGATTTAATTGTGTTTTCTAAATTTGATGCAGAGCACTTAATACACCTCAAACAAACATTCGAGAAATGTCGAAAATTCGTCTTGTCTCTGAACCCCAAGAAATCTCATTTTGCAATGCAGGAAGGTAAACTCTTGGGCCATATAGTATCTAGAGATGGAATTAAAATTTACCCAAAAACGGTTGAAACTATAGATACAATAAATATTGCTAGGAACAGAAAGGAAATCCAATCTTTTTTAGGAAAAATAAACTTTTTAAGGAGATTTATTTTGAACTTCGCTGAAATTGTAAATTTGATTACAGATATGCTAAAAAAGGACAACGAGGTCAAATGGACAACTGAAGCTAAAGCACCCTTTGAACGTATTAAGAAAGTTATAGGGGAGGTAACTGTATTGGCCAGTCCTGATTACATGAAAGAATTATTGATTTTCTCATTTGCATCCGAATATACGATTGCAACTGTACTCCTACAGAAGAACGAGGAAGGGTTCGAACAACTGATAGAATTATTCAGCAAAAGCCTCAGAGATGCAGAGTTGAAATACTACATACTGGAAAAGAAAGCATATGCAATGGTGAAAGCCCTAAAATATTTCAGGACCTACGTGCTACATTCTAAAGTAATTTCTTATGTACCTACCAGTTCCATCAAATATATATTGGTTCAACCTCATAGCGACGGTAGGAGAGGCCGATGGCTTTCCAAGATCCACGACTTTTATCTTGAGGCCAAACCAACAAAACTTGTCAAGGGTTAAGGCCTGACTAAGCTATTAGCCGAATCAAATTTCAGCACTTGGGATAAATCATCTGCAAGCTTACAAAGGTTTTCCAGACATAGACAAACTTGATGTCACTATACCTGGAACCGAGATCCAAGAAAAAATTTCTTCTTCTTCCTAGTATAATGACATAGTTTCATATCTCTTGACTCTGCAGTGCCCGAGTGATATGAATCCTTCCAAGGCAAGAACAATGAAGCTACAAGAGGTAAAATATTTTATCATTGATAGCCAACTATATTGGAAAGACCCATTGGGATTCTTATTGAGATGCTTAACAGAATTCGAAACAGAGAACATCATAAATGAGTTTCATGAAGGTGTGTGTGGAGGACACCACGCCTGGAGGGAAACGACTTATAAGATCCTAAGAGCTGGATACTATTGGCCGAAGTTATTTACATATGTGAATGCTAAAGTCAGATCCTGTAATCCCTATCAATTATTCTTAGGTAAACAAAAGCTCCCCGCACTACCCTTGACCCCAATCATGATGAAAGCTCCATTTCAACAGTGGGGTCTGGATTTTATTGGAGAAATTCATCCACATTCAAGTGCAAAACATAAATGGATCTTGACTGGTACATATTATTTCACTAAATGGGTTGAGGCCATTCCGACTAGAAATGCTACAGACTCAGTCGTGATAAATTTCTTAGAGGAAAACATTTTATCTAGATTTGGCTGTCCTCAGAAGATAGTTATAGATAATGCCCAAGCATTCAAATCCATGACGATGGTTATTTTTTTGTCAAAAGTACAATATTGTACTGGGACATTCTACAACTTACTATCCTCAGGGTGATGGATTAGACGAATCATCAAATAAGAGCTTAATCACCATAATAAAAAAGGTACTAAGGCATGTTCATATGAAATACACTTTGTGGGCGAATCAGATAGGCACTAAGAAATCGATTGGAATGTCCTCTTTCCAAATGGTGTACGAGACTAACGTGGTCTACCTATAAACTTGGATCTGTCGGTAATGAATCTCTGGCAATATTCAAAGGAAGAACCTAATGATATCACTCGAATAATCAACCAGTTAATATAAGTGCAACAGAACAGGGTTGAGGTGGATGATAAACTCCAGAAAAACCAAGACAATATGAAATACCTATTTGATAAAAAGGCTAAAGATAGGGAGTTCCTTCTTGACGACCTCATTTTGAAATGGGATGCTAGGAAGGAGGATGCCAACAAACATGGAAAATTCGATCACATCTGGTGTGGACCTTTCAGGGTCATAGCTTTTGAAGGAAAGAATTCATTCTTGTTGGAGAACCTTGATGGGCAAGTCCTTAACGCCCCCATTAACGGGCGTTACATGAAGCACTTTATGAAATAAACATGTTTCCAAACCTTCATTGTATATAACGGTTTGATTTCCTTGTTTTGTTTCAAAATTTTCATTCTTTGGTAAGTTTCCACTTTCACTGTAAATACGACCAGGTTTGTTGATTTCACAAAAAACAGAAATATAAAAAATAAGTAACAACGACTATTTCGTTTTTGAGAAATTTTTGACATTTCTCGTGTTTATCTTTATGAATAATTCTTGCTGACAGTTGAGAGATAAGGAGATATCAGAAACATGTTTCAGAACATTGATATTCTCTCAAAACAGGTGATAAATAAGTGGTTTTCTTAGTTGAAAATATAAAGAAAATATGAGGTATGAGTTTCTAACCTACTGGACCAAGTTAAAATTTTCAAAGAGATTTAGCTAAATATGAAGGAAGTCTCATCCATATAAGGATTGTTACCTCATTAACAACGAGAAGAACATAATAATTATGGCTTAATCCTAAAAGTATTCTCCGAGTTAAATAAAATTGAAATAAAATAAAAACTGAAATAAAAATGAAGTAGAATTCATAATAAGAAAATAAGCAATAAAAAGACCCTAAAGAAAAGTTTCAAAATCGTTAAACAAGCTTGCATGGGAAGGAACATGTTTGCAATAGAACATCTGAATCCTTGTTATGCTTTCTCCCACTTATCCTCAAATTGTATTGTCCTTTGATTCTAGATACCTTTTCCATGGTCTTCATAAAAGAAAAAGGGCTTCACCTTAACTCTGAAAACTTAGAAACAAGTCTTCAAAATAATGTTAGGAAAAAATTTATATGCCCCTCTCAATTTAACTGAAAGAAAGTATGTCTAGGATAATCCTGACGACTTTATCCCTTCTAGTAGATCCAAATCAATTAGTTTTTCTCAAGGAAAATGCCTAGAAAATACAAAATTCCTGTGAGAACTTTTCGATAGGCGAAAGTGTTTTGAAGGTCAAAAGAGGATTAGCCCAGATTAATCAAATTGAGTTAACATACCTCTGTTGCTAAACTATAAATAGATATCGTTCCTGGTATATTACATACAAATTGATTGCCCCCACTTCATGTTTTAAAAATATAAGACAGATGGGGAAAGGGAATTGATAAAATGATTGCCCCCATCTAGTCCAAAAAAAAAAAGAGATGATGAAAGGAAATTCATTAAATGATTGCCCTCATCTCAGCATTTAAATGCAAAATGACTAATTGAAGTGGTGAAAGGAAATTCAATGAGGTAATTAGATAAATTCACCAGGGTACTAAACAAGATCGGTGGAAGTGAAGCAATGTCTATGATATCTGCAAGGATGTTATACATGTATTTTAATGTACTTTGGTAGTTAGTTCCCTTTTTGGCAAGATTTACATTCTAAGCCTATGTAGGACTCCCCGACCAAATCATTAAAATTATTTTTCCTTGATGTGAACAAAATCAAGAAAAGTCTAGTAGACCGATCAAAGTTGTTTTGATTATCTTAAGAAAATCCGAATACAGTTTTAAGAAAGAGGAATTTCAAATAGCCTGACTAAAAGTCATGATTTGATGTGTTTTGAAGGTTTTCTAAGTTTCGATTGAAATTATTTTTCTCAGTATGATCTTTTCCCGAATGTGTTTCACAAAAATGCAATAATGACTCCATTTACTCAATAAAGGCACTTGGTCTATTGTTCTTCTGCGTCTCACAGAGAGACACGATCCCTAGATGGAGCCTATGTTGGAACACATATATTTTTATAAACTTTAGAATTTAAATAGTTTTCATTCTCGTTTAAATAAAAACAACGTGCACTTTATCCTCACCGTTGATGAAATCTTCCATCAAATCAAACGATCCTAATCTCTTAGAAGTTATGGAGCCGCCTATTCGTTAAAAAGTCAAATCACTAAAGACTACATTCGAAATGTCAGGTTTTGGAGTTTCGCTATGCAAGCATTTCAACATGTAGCAACTCCAAAGTCTTGATATCTGAAATCGTGAAACCGTCTTAAGAATTAAACTAGATTAATTAAGAATTAAAAATGATTAACAGTTAATTAATCATATCGCGATTTTGCATTTTGGGGATCCTGCCTTGAGCGACTATCAAAGTCCCGATATCCGAAATCGTGAAACTGTCTTAGATTAATCACGATTATTTAAAAGGGTTAAACATGATTAAAATTAACTAATCACATTGCGATTTTGCGTTTCGAAAGTCATACCTTGAAATGTTATATGATATCTCGAGATCCGAAATTCTGAAATTTACTTAACGATAAGTGTGATTAACTAGTGCATTAACGATGATTATCACGTGATTAATCCTTCGCTGAATAATGACTCAGATAAATTCAAATTTCATTTGTGCTTTTCTTGAAATTTAATGACATTAATAATTGATTTACGACAATCATTGTAAATGAGATCTTGGACCATTGCCTAAATCTTATTGATTAAGGAAGTAAATGTTTCGTCAGTAGAGGTATTGGCTAATCGATGCAATTAAAGGAAAAGGATATTGAATTTGAATTTCATTATGCATTTTTATTGAGCAACAAGTTTTCATGATAAAGAATTTTGCACATTCCCTGTGATAGATAACAGAGTTATGTGGCCTGATACCATGGCTCCACAAAAATAAACTAAAGAACCTGGTGAAATTTCAATCCAGAACACAAATGTCCTTTCCAACACCTCGCCCAGAAGCATGGAAGCCATTAAATCCTGGACGCAATTATTTAATATTCTACTGTATGAATTGGTCAATTGCCTGGATGATTTAGGTGAGGAGGAGATGGAGACCATGGCTACCAAATACAAAATTGTTTCCCAATTAGAGTTACATAAGATAGAAACGAGGCCTAGACTCGTGCCTTACAATGATATGGTCGGTTGGGTGCTGGAAAAAGTTGATATCCCGACCATGACCATATTCAATTCACAAAAGTTCGCAGTTGGTTCTTTCCAGCCCGAACATTTACAGGGAATGTACAAATTTTTGCCAACACCTAATTTCATTTACAATGCTAGTTTCCTAGTATACTTTGACAAGAAGGAATGTGTTCAATATGGAAAAAACCTGCCCGATTTAATTAAGGATTGGTACTCTTGCCCTAAGAAGTTCATATCTGACGCCCATGGCATATACACAATCTCTTCACTAGAGCCTCACATAATGTATATAGCAATGATGATGTGTAGACTCTATGGGAGGGAAAACACAACTCATTTCTTGTTACAGTGGGTGCTTATTATACACACTATGGCAGAGGGATATTCTTTTGATTGGGGTAAGATGTTGTCAGACAATTTGGTTAGGGAGATTACACAATACCAGTCACAGAAAGCCAAGGGGAAACTTTCCCCATTCTTTATGTCGGATTGTATCATGGATGCCATCTGCTTTATGACACCTTTTCCCCTGATGGGCTGGAACTGGACTCCAACTAGTGCCGAGCCCATACATGTTTATCATTCAAAAATTTGGGAGGATAAAGAGAAAGATTTATTTTATGAAATATGCAATTGGGTGAAGGTGTTGATGCATACCATTATATATGGTTTCCCACCTCCCAGTATTTCTAAAAAAATAGTGGCTAATCTAGGCAAGATAGCTGTCTGGTACATTGAAGAACATTTCCCCTATATTAGGGTTTTCAGTTGTTTAGTTCCTCCACATGCTATACCTAAATTTTTACCAGATTGATTGGTGTGCTGGGAAGTAGCACATCAAACTGTGCATGGTGGAATTAGTAAGGAGATGAAAGAAGTAAAAAAAAAGGGTATGGCCTGCCTTCCCCCTACAGATTGGTATGTTTTCTCTACTGGATTTCGGTCATTCGAAAGTAGAGGCCGCTACCCTGGAAGAAATCAAGCTGGTCAATATCGAATTCAAGAAGCACGATCTGCTAAAGATTGTAGGTAATCACATGGCCCTATGAAATTTGAAAATATATGAACATGAAGATTCTCCTCAAGACGAAGTATTCCAAAGAGAAAGGTCCTATCAGGACGTCTTGAGTCAAGTTCAAAATATGGTTCCAGATAAATTAGTTGAGTCTTATAACTTCCAGAAGCATAAAAGAAATAGACTTCCCAAAGTATTGCAGGGAGAGACCCTAATACCTCCAGCTACACAACAAGTTGAGACCCAGATCTTGGAAACAAGGAGCTCTAGAAAACAGGATGCTCGAGAAAGTTTAGAGAAGATTGAAATTTTGACTTAGAAGGAAGACACCACATTGGCAGATCCACCAAGCGATCACGCTGAAACTTAGACTGAGGCCTTGATAGAAAAGGGAGAAGAAAAGCCACTGTCCACACTGGGTAAACCAACTACTAACATAACTAGTAAGAAACCATCCACTGATATAGGCAGTCCTATCCAATATCTCACACCCTTACAGTTCAGTAGAGGGAACATGAGTGCAGAAGTTGTATTCATAAAATACCTTATACCTATTTCGGTAGAAGAGATGCCTCCTTTGGAATTCTTCTTTAGTAAGAAGAGAAGGGTGATAGTAAGGAGAGAAACACATCAAAGGGATGGTGTGACTGTCAAGAAGCATAGGGTGCTATTGGATGGGCAGGCCCTAGAAGAAGAATACTTTGCTACAGATTTTGTAGGCTCGCTGGGAGCTTTTGCAACAACAAACCAGTTTTCAGTGAAAAACCTGGAGGAGAAGTTGAAGCAGAAGGATCTGCTGGTGAGCCAGTTGCAGAAAAAATTAAAGACTGTAGAGAAGGAAGTCAGTAGAGAGATGAAAAAGAGTTTCAAGAAGATTAGAGTTTTTTATACATAGGAAATCTTGCAACTCAAATCCATCCTTGAAAAAATGCACAAGAATGCGCAGGGGAGTAGAGAATGGGCCTTTCAGCAAGGAGCGTGGGTAAAACAACTACAGGCCAGAATAAAATTGACTGAAAAGATAGTTGCATATATGAGAGTTTTCCAAGCAAAGGCATTGGAGGTGCGTGAGAATCTAGGATCAACACAACAAAGCCTTTTCACTAAGGTAGAAGCTGTCCAAAACCATTTTTGGGTGGTCGACCAATCCTTGAATAACATTGGTTTAAAGGAGAGAGAGGCTATTTTTTCTCGGGCCACTTCCCAAGAAGCAGTTGTGGTTTCAAAAAGATAAGAAGGATCTATGGTCTCCATATTGTCTCCCTCAGAAGAAACTAGAGGCAATGTTATATTGAAGACCTGGGAGACTAACATAGCGAAAAGTAAAAGAATGGCTAAGGAAGTGAAGAAGGATTGTGAAGACACTTTTCATTCACTCGACAAAGAGTCATTAGGCATCAAAAAATATAATATCTCTGAAGCCTTGGGACAAGTTTATATAGCAAAGCATCAACTTAATATCAAGACAAGCATGGAAGAGGCTCGGGCTGAAATCTTGCAATTAAAACAGATTGATATTACTCAGATAGATAGGTGGCTAGTGAAGCCCAATATTCAACTATAGTCTATAGTTTCAGAAGACAGAAGAATGGAAGGCAGAATGCCTCACTTAGAAAATAAATTATATATGTTTGAGGAAAATGACTTAACAGAGACATCCATATTGGTGGTACAATTCATGGGCATGTGTGTCAAATGCGTTGAGTAGGGAAAAGGAAACACTTCCAGGAACCAATGAGATAACCTGTACACATCATTTGTACAGATCATGATTATAAGACCATCTTTTTCTGAGCTGAAGAACAAGAAGGAAAAACGCCTCCACCAACATAGCGAAGAGACAAGGGAGATGCAAGTGAAGCATTTCAGATTTTACATTTTTTAATTTTACTATTTTAGAAATAAGGAGAATTCCAACTGCTTAGGGTTGAGAACCTTTTGTATAAATACATGTTTCAAATATTGAACAAAGGTTGCTTCTTGCTGAATGTAATTAAGAGAAAATCTCCTTTGTGATAATTAATACAAGCGCATACAAAGATTCCAATCTTTGTGCAGTCTGAGTTATGTTTCCTCTTTGTACTCCATATTTCTTGTTTCTTTAAATGTCTCTTTGATAAGTGAGTGTTTACAATTTATTAACACATCTACTATAATCACACCAATCCGGTTGTTTGTTACGCAAGAAGGTTTTCCTCTGTATTTTCTGTCAGTAAATACAATACCTGTAAGCTACTTGGATAACTAAATCTTATATCCTTTCAAGAGTGCATGCTTTCTTTTCTTTTACTATGAACAGGATAAGATTTATCTCTGCATTGATTCCTTGTTTTGTTTAACAGTTTTGTAAGTTTCTCTCACCTCACCTGATTTCATAAATCGACTCGGACAACAATTTACGGCCTCTGTATTGTTCTATTTTTATTTTCATTTGAGGAATTAAGTCTTATATAACTATCAGAAGAAAACACACTTCTTAAAATAAACCTTTATATTTATGATGCCTTGACATTACGCTTCTAAGCCTTAAGTTTAATCTCAGGAACAACAATAGGTATATCACCTACAAAAGTAGAAGACAACGAGGGACAAAAGACATATTTAATGAAGAAGGAGAAATAAGGAAGAACCAACAAGAGGAGGAACAAGAAGAAGTCATGGGGGATAATAATGAGGATAGATCTATACAAATCCTATAAGGCTTATATTTTGGGCAGAAACAATTAGCACAAGTATTGACACAATAAATTTCCATTAACTAGACAAATCAAAACCATGCGAGTAACATTGGTGTAGGGGGTTCCAATGTGAACAATGGAAACAATGGGGAGGGAATCCATCCTGAGATTCCCACACCTAACCACACTAGGATTCCTATTCAGGTGGGTGCTAGGACCAATAGTAGGACAATCCCTAGACTGCTTATGCCTCAGTTCTTGGGAAACCAACAAACAGAGAATCAAGGGTAGCAAGTTCTAGGTGAAAAATTTCAAGATTATTTGAGAGAGTATCAAGATCTAGGTGATGAGTTTCAGGAATCCATGTCGCTACATGACTTCTACACAATCAAATATAGGAATAGACCAAGAGATCACAACAGGGGGAAACAAAACAAGGATCTAGCATGGAATATGGGAAAGCTATCCATTTCGTCCTTCGATGGGTCTAGAAAGAGCACAACTAGAGCATGCTTACAAAAGCTAGATACATACTTCCAGCTCATTCCTATGATAGAATATGACGTCATCAAATTCACTACTCTGCACCTTGATGGAGAAGCCCACGAGTGGTGTTACTGTGGATTGGTCACTTTGGGACATGCTAATATCACCTCCTATTTGGACTTCACTCATAAGTTAATGGAGAGGTTTGATAAGAAGGACCCTGAGGTGCATTTCAGGGAGTTGGAATAGATCAAGCAGGAGGGAACACCAGATGCCTACATCACAAACTTTTAGAGACTTGTAGTCACTATGACATATATCTCTAAGATGGGATTAATGATGTTATTTATTGAGGGTCTATTTGAACCACTTTATGGTTGGGTAAAGTTTTTCAAACTATAGGCATTACGAGATTCTATTGTCAGGGCATGAGACATGGAGGGTGTGGTCCCAAAGACAAAGACCTTCTCCAAACCATTCATTCCACAGAAAGTAAAAGATAAGAAACATCTAGTGAATTGAGGGATGGTTAAGGATAAGTTATATGGGGTGACTCAGAATGAGTTGAGAAAAAATAATCTATGTTTCAACTACAAAGAGTCATGGGCACCAGGCCACATATGCATGGGAAAAGGAAAGGTTCACTACACAGAGGTGCATTCAGATAGTGATGAGGAATAAGAGGTTGCATCGTAGTAGGGAAATGAGTAGGGGGACTCTACTGAGGAGAAGCCTCAGGAGGAGGCAAAGGAGGTGGCTATCGCCACTTTATCAGGAACACCTAGATTCCACACCTTCATAGTCAGAGGAGTACTGCAAGGAGAGGGGATCAAATCTATGATTGATGGTGGGGAAACCCACAATTTCATTGATACAACTTGGGTAGCCAGGAGACAAATGGTTACTGAGGACTTTGAGGGGTTCATTGTAGCAGTGGCCAATGCGTATAATGTGTCATTCATGGAGAATATTTCCAAGTTGTCCATGACATTAGGCACCTACACCTTGACTGGTGACTTGTATGTCCTCGATTTGACAGACTCCAATATAGTTTTGGGAGTCCAGTGGCTTCAAAAATTGAGGGACATCAAGTCAAATTATAAAGTGATGACAATGAAATTCTTGTCACCAAGAGGTAAACATGTTGTTCTAAGAGGCATGTCAAATAACACCCCTATGGTTGTGTCAAATAAAATGACGAAGGCCATTTTCAAGAGAGGAGATATAACATGTGTCATTGAGTGTTTTTATCATAGAAAGGGTAGATGCACAAGGACAATAGCGTCATCATGAAAATATTCAAGCCTTGTTGAGAATAAATAAAAATGTCTTTGGATAGATACCTCCAGGGAGACCATCAGAAAAAGGATTTGAGCACATTATAAAGTTGGAGGAGGGAGCGAAACTGGCCATAACCACCCCTTACAGGAACCCCAAGAAATTCAAAGATGAGATAGAAAAATCCATCATGGATTTACTTGAGATGGGGCATATCAGACCCAGTTCCAGTCCTTTCACTTCTTCGGTGGTTTTTTTAAGAAGAAGGACAAAACTATGAGGATGTGTATTGACTATAGGGCCCTGAATAAAAATATGATAAAAATAGGTACCCTATATCGAGGATCGATGAGCTTCTCGACGAGCTGCATGGAGTAGTATACTTTTTGAAAATTGATCTTCGATTTGGTTACCATCAAATCAGGGTCAGAGAGGAAGATATTAACAAAACCTCTTTCAGGTTCCATTATGGGAACTATGATTTCTTGGTCATTCCATTTGGGCTGACCAATGCACCAAATATGTTTCAATCATGAATGAATAACTTATTCAGAAAACAACTGTGGAAGATTTTGTAGGGTATGTGTTATATTCTTTGCACGACTAGCTGTAGTGTATTCTACGTTGTGTTGAGCACACATGGGGGTTTGAGGAGGGTTTCTAGGGTAGTTCCCCCAAGAAATGTTTTTACTCAGGAAACATGTTTCATTTTTACCTCATTTTTTGTGTCACCTCGATTTTCGTGTCCATTGTAGGGTGATTTTTCAACACATGGTTTTTGTCGATGGTTTTCTATTTTCGGTTAAGGAATTAGGGTTGTTGACTAATCCAGGTCATCGTGTTATGGTTTTGTATGTCGCTAGCTCCTATATGTATATTGTATTGTAAACAATGTATCGCCATGAATGAAAATAGAATATGTTGGTTTTCCCGGTTTGGGTTTCCAAGGGAAAAATATTTGTGTAGTGTGTGTATTTTCCATTGTATCTTTTCTGTTCTTTTACTGAAAATCTGTTTGCAGTAAATATTTTACAAGGTTAAAATATACATATTTTATTGTTATTCTTTGATGATCTATTGATATATAGTAGAATATGGGAGGAACACTTGGGGCAGTAGAGGAGATTTTGAGTATCATGGAGGAGCAATCACTGAAAGCCAAGGAGTCCAAGTGTGAATTTGGTATGACAAAGATTATATACTTGGGACATGTGGTTAGTGCAGAGGGAGTGCAGGTGCATAGGGAGAAGATACACGCTATATTAGATTGGCCACCACCCGAAAATATCACAGACCTGTGTGGCTTCTTTGGGATTTGCAGTTATTACAAATGGTTTGTGAAATGGTTTTCATAGTTAGCCGGACCACTCATAGACCTAAAAAAGAAAGGAGCATTCATATGGACCGAAGAGGCTCATAACACATTTGAACACATGAAGGAAGCGATGAACACCTGGCCAATTTTAGCACTTCCTAACTTCACTCATTCCTTTGTGCTTGAGTGTGATGCATTAGGTGAAGGGATAAGAGAAATTTTGATGCATTAGAGGCATCTGATTGCATACGGGAATATTAAGCTCTCGAAGAGGGAGAAACTATATCCCATTTGTGAAAAATAAATGCTCGCCATCATGCATGTGTTGGCGAAGTTTTGACAATATTTGGTAGGTGGGAAATTCATGGTTAAAAAAGACCATAATATCTTGAGACACTTCATGGGGAAACAAGACTTGAACGAAAGGAAATAGAAGTGGGTTAGAAAATTGCAGGCCTATGAATTTGACATCGAGTATTTCAAAGGGAAGAAAAAAGTAGTAGTTGATGATATTTCCAAGAGGCCAGAGATGTGCTCACTTAAATATTTCCTCTAATTGGAAATCCCATCTAGTGGTGGAATATTCCAAGAAAAAAATTGCTTGTGAGGTCATGGACCACAATAAACAGGATGCTAGGTATAAGGTGGTGGATGACATTATATATTACAAGGAACATATATATGTAGTTATGGAATCCACACTAAAGGAAAATATCATAGAGTCTATGCACAATACACCATTGGTAGGAAATTTGTGGTATTTAAAAACCTACAGGTAAATAAGGGAGAGTTTCACTTGGAAGGGCCTAAAAAATGATGTGTTGAAGCATGTGAGAGTGTGTGTGACTTTTCAATAGAAAAATTCATAACAAACCCATCCTACAGGACTATTACAATTGTTTTCCATTCCATAGCATAAATGGGAGAGTATATCCATGGATTTTGTCACAGGGTTGCCAAAGGTCTAGGGAAGAGATTCAATATATGTGGTGGTCGATCGATTGACCAAATTTGCACACTTATTTTCCATATCCTCAAAGTAGAAGGAAACTTAGGTATACTATCTATTCTTCAGAGAGGTATTCAAACTTCATGGGTTTCCAAAATATATTTCTAGTGACAGGGACATCATATTACTCAACACTTTTTGGTAGGATCTGCTTAGATTAGCTAGCACAAAGTTGATCCCCAACACTATTTTCCACCCTCAGACATATGACCAAATAGAGATTGTGAAAAAATGGCTTGAGGGATATTTTCGTAACTATGTGTCAGGGAAACATAAAGCATAGATGAAGTGGTTCCACCTAGGTGAGCATTGTTACAATACTACTCATCACATGTCCCTTGGCATGACACCATTCTGAGCATTGTATGGGTACGAGGCTCCTTCCTTTATTGACTTGGAATTTGGGTATAACATGTCTCCCAAAGCCAAGGATTGTATCCAAGAGAGCCATGACATACTCAGGTCTCTCAAGCACAACCTACATATGAACCAAAATCAACAAAATCTATATGTAGATAGGCAGAGGGTCGAGCGCACTTTCAAGGTGGAACACTTGGTTTTCTTGAGGATACAACCATATAGACAATATTCACTTAAGAAGAGCGGATTAGAAAAGATTAAGCCATGTTTCTATGGGCCTTACATGGTGGTTCAAAGAGATGGAGAAGTGGCTCATGAACTGGAATTGCCGGAGGGAAGAAAAATCCATAATGTGTTTCACATCTCATGTCTCAAAAAGGCATTGGGGAAACATGTCACCGCTTCGATAGAGATACCTCCATTGGATGAGGAGGGCAATTAGTACTAGTTCTTGATGAGGTATTAGAGGTTTGAGAGAGGATACTACGCAATAGGGTGATTCGAGAATACCTCATCAGATGGCGGGACTTACGAGTAGATGATGCCATGTGGGAGAGTGATAAGATATTACAACGTCAAAATTTGTAGTTGCTTGGGGACAAGAAATATCGAGAAGGGAGAAGTGCAATGTCCCTTTACTAATGAGTCATCTAGAAAAATTGACTAAATGTCCTAAGCAATTCCCATGGGGCATAGTCAAGGAATACAAATGGAATTAATTATTTCATTAATTCCACCAGAGAGGGAATTAATTAAATATAAAGGTGACATTGATTAAAGTGGAGAAAGGTGCCTAAGTGACTACTGAGAATATGAAAAGTCACTTAAATTGATTAAAAGGTCGTACAAGATTCAACTAATGAATAAAAGGGGGAAAAGAGGGTGCCCTCTCTCATTCTTGCATTGGCATTTTCTAATTTCACATTTAGAGAGCTCATGGTGGCTTTAGAACTCTTTGGATGAAAACCCTAGGAGGAATTTTCAGGGATTGTCTTTGGTGGTGAAACCACCCACCCTAGTTAGTCATTTGGGGAAGAGATCACATAGATTTCTTTATTGGACTTCGTTGTTGTTTATTTTATCTTCTTGTAGTTGAGTTTCTTTGGTTTGTGGCTGGATTTTTAGTTTGGCAGTTGAGTCCTTTCATTGTAGTTCGAGTTTACCCATTGAAGGAAAAAATTTCTCTTGTGTTTGGTGTAACACTCCTTGTGGGGGAGAGACAAACATCCAAGAGGAATTTTTTTGTGTTGGGGGTCAAGTTCCATCTAGTTGGGAGTTGTATTTACAATCTAGGCATATGTTTTTGTGTGGAGTTTACTTATTTTCATAGGGGAATGAAATATGGTTGATTGGAGGGGTCAAATCTCTTCCTTGGGGTTTGTATACATCATTGCTAGATAGATTTTGGATCACTATAGATTCTCTGTCTGTGGATGGTCGATTTCCCTTAGAGAAGATATATATAGAAGCTTGAGGCGCCATTGTTGAACCTCCTGAGCACATTTGGCAGCCTGTTCTCTGCATATTCATCTCAACATTTCTTAAACAACCTACATGAAATTATACCAGGTTCCTCTTTCCTATTATTGTATTTTTTGTTGGGAGAATTTAATGTACATCATCTGCTATAAATATTAAATAACAAATATCAATTGTTTTTTCCCTTAATTACTTCAGTTGTATGTTCATAACTTTATGATTGTTTTCCATACATTTGTTTTGTAATAAAAGGGAATTTTAGGGTACATATAAATTATATATATCCCACACATAATATGTCTGATATCCATCATGAATATATAGCAGTTCAGTGAGCATTTTGACAGTAAAACACCTACATCCTAAGTGTTTGATGAAATTCAACACTTAGAAACCTTTGTACAGTGTTACATCAGAGTGAATAAGTGTGTAAAAATTTCCCAAGACATTACAATCATTTTCATCCCTCCAATATCACAACCCACGATTACTACTTTTATTAATCATTTTAGTGTTTATAATATACAATTCGACCCCCAAAAATATTAATCAATATGGGCTCTTTGCCCCAATCATATTAGCTCACCAACCTAATTCTCATGCATATAGTTACATTGCAATTTTTGGGGATTAAAACTAGGGATGTTACATTCCCCTCCCCCTTATTGTTTCACTGTCCTCAATGCACGACACCATACAATGTTCATACAATTACAAAGCTAGGTTCTCTAACCTTCAATCAACATATAGGTTCTCTGACCTAATATCACACATGCATCCAACCTAAATATAAATACATAGGCACTCCGACCCCAAAACTTACAAATTCATAGGCACTCTATCCCCAAAACATAGATACATAGGCACTCTAGCCCCAAAAAATAGATACATAGGCACTTTGACCCGAAAAACATAGATACATAGATACATAACCCACTGGCATTCTCGTACAACTGTTCTGATTTCCACCATCTCTCTTCCACCAACCTTCCCAACCTAAGGAATGTAACCCCTTCACTTCTTTTAGCCCATCAGGATGTACCATTCTTTTATCGGAGATTACCTAAGGAATGTTCCCCCTTCACTACTCTCTGTCCATCAGGTTGCACCATTCATTTATCATGGTATTTTTATCACAGGTAATCGAGAATCTCACCACTGAGATCTCAAGGGAAACTCTCTGCTAGGAAAACTACCAGTAAATAACCAACAACAACCTTGTTGATGTAGTGCAATTCACATAGGAGTTCACTCTTCATTCCTGGCAACCTGGTTCTTTTGCAAGCCTAACAACTTGTTTCTTCTACAAGCCTGGCAACTTGCTTCTTCATGTTGTACTCACCCTCTCAACTTAGGCATCCCTTTCATCATTATACAATTCCTTAGGTGATCCATCATTTTCCAAGGTGTTGTTGCACAAATTCCAACTCATTGCTATACTTCCACTAGAAATCTATAACCTATGGAAATCATCCCATCTGCATCATATGCATATATTCAATATGAGACATCATCATATAATTTCAATTATAATTTTTTCAAATCTGTTTTATACAGGAAAACATAATTTCCAATCATGAGTTTTCTACTCATTATGTTTGGCCCTTGTAGATGTAGATATCAACCTTCCTTATGGTTTATGTCCTTTCCATATCCAAAACCACTCTACCTGCAAATTTTTTTTCTTAATTTTAATTTTCACTTAGCCAAACAAATTGTTAGCATATCACAACGATTTTCAATTATTAATTTCCTAAATCTATTTTAAATAAGAAATAAAATTTCTCAGACATGAGATTTTTGCTCATTATGTTTGGCTCGCACAGGAGTAGGCATCGATATTTTTGATGGGCTTACATCCTTGCCATATCCAATGCCATTCTCCCTGCAATTTTCTCAATTTTCACTTGGCCAACAAATTATTAGTACTCATGCATATTTTCAACATTTTATGAGATGATATCATAATTGTATTTTACCATCAATTTAATCATTTCCATCCATCTACATGCATTACTGTGCATGCATTATCAACACACCAAGACTTTCATAATGCAATCGACTTTGCCAATAAATCAAACCAATGTGCCAATAATCATGGCCACATCTACACAATGCATCCTTGCATTGACTCTGGAATACCATATGTTCATGTCATGTACTCCACCATGTGAGTTGTAAAGTATATCCCACACCCCAACATATCTTCCAAATTCTTCCCCAATTACTTCCTCGATTATTTGGATAAATTCCTCTTCGATCCATACACAACACTAGGAATATAATCCCCTTAGTTCTCTCTCGTGTCGGCAAAGAGGTTGCAGTCTAAACATTGGTTATATAGGGGAAACCATTATGCACTTGGATAACGCTATAACATT